>JADQWA010000677.1:0-254826 GCA_018344505.1 Nebria ingens riversi
TACTTCGTAAAAGAAAGTAAATAGATGTTTGATCAAATGAAAATATCAGTAATTGTATTGAATCTAAGCATTTAAGCCGATGGTGGCGTTAATAAAATCTTAAATTGTCTAATGGCAATTTGGCTAGTAATTCGTGGCATTTTATAAAATGTTTTTCTGTCGAAAACTAAAACTGTTCTTGCAAAAATAGAAAGATAAAATTAAATAAAAATCTATTTGTTTTATGCCATATATCCAAGAATAGTTCAATATTTTATAGCACCAAGTTTGAAGTCAATATTTATTTAATTTAAATGTAACTAGGTATAGAGAAAATATCAATTTCTAATTTTATCTTCAGTTTGTTGAAGCGCATCTTCGTATTTCTCTAGGGTTTCACAGGATGCATTTTCATATTGCAATATCACATTACATTGCAACAGAATTTGAAGTTTCCTGACGGAATATTTATAGCAAAATTCAAGACCGGTGTGAGATAAGTTTCACAAATTTGTTTTGTATCAAAAAACCAAGTTAGGATATTTCAGAAAACGCGTAGAGACTTTATATTAAGATTTTCAATAATTCAGAAACATATAAATTAAATAAATTTAAAATTCTAACAAATATTTACATCTACCTACGTATTTTATAAATGTTGTGTATATATTTTTGATAGCTTTACAGATGAAGAAAACTGGGACGCTAAGCTTAAAATATGGTACAAAAAAAAAAACAGTTTTTAAAATCGTTTTGTTGTGTTTTGGTGTATGTATGTCAGCGGGAGGTTTCTCTAACAGTGTGGCCCCAACACTAAACCTGCGGAGACATTCTTCGTACGTTTACAGGTTACTAACTTACGTTTTATAAATGCTATGTGCCTATCTCAATATGAAAGCATCGCTAAATGTTATACAAAATAATAATACGTGTGTATATATGTATGTACGAGTACATACATGGATTGTATACGTGACAAATGAATTTCCAACCTAAATGGATGTTTAAATATTCACCAGTATCCAAAATGGGTCGCGGCTTCGTCCAAACAACATGCATCACCTAATTATGTTTAGCCGGGAGGTGTATGTGTTCGTTGTGAATACGCTATTCGCCTACTAGTGCTCCAACTAGTGAATATACAGTCAGGTATCATTATGCAGCAGCAACAGCGAATAAATAATGACTGATTTTAATAATTTAGTCATATTTTCTCTGAAGCATACCTACGTTCGGTACACCGTGTATTATGATGGGTAACCTAAACCTATACGTTTCATTTATGAGGTTTTAATTTTAATTATGTTCGTGTTAGACTCTATGCGCATACCCAGTGAAAGGGATAACTTAATTATCAAATAGCCGCTAGTGTTTCGGCACAAAATTTAAATAAAAATTAGAAGACAGCTGTCTGCGTCTTTGAAATCAATAGTTTCAATATTTTAAAACTTCAGATGTTTCCAGATTAGAATTTTGTGATTTGTTACCTTCATTTGGTTACAAAAACATGCCGACATCTTTTTTTTTTTTTGGAATATAAACACAGCTTAGGTATATCTATGTTAGACACTAATGTGTTCAAAGCACGTCTTACAGATGCATTAAAAATTACGAATGATTGTTTAAAGTTATTTTTAATAAATGATAAATATTATTAAAACAACAATGATATAGACGAAATTACATCATTTGATACTAAATACAAGTCACTAATCTGTTTCTATGGATACTAATAGTATTTCGATTCCAAAGTGTATTCTTGAATAATTCCTCAAACAGATTTTAATCTACTTTGGTTTTTAATAAAATCAAACTTTCAAAAACTGCTGGCATCTTCTCAAAAAATATTCTGGATGCGTGCTAGTCACAATATATTTGTATCCGTTATATTTCGGGCCACTCTCAATTTCTTTTAACAGACAGTTTTCCAATTAACATATCTTAGCAGTATCAAACCGATCGAGAATACCATTGTAAACGTCGTAACATATAAACAAGCCAAAAGAGGTCCATTATTTCGTCGAGACATCACGCGGTGTTCATTCATACGTATATGTAGGAGCGTGCTTCTTTTCGTTATGTACTACGTATGTATGTACATATATGTATCTCTACATACATATGCTTGTAACGAGTGTGGGTGTTATATGTATGTTGTGTAATAATAGCAGCTATCTCCTTAGTGTAATATGTATGCTACTCAAAATAATTATTATATAGGTACATACATCAAATTTATATACGTATGTACATATATAAATGTTTGTTAAAACATACATATATGTACTACATTACGATATATTACTTGATTTATGTTGGAAATTAATAATTATTTATACTCTCTAATAGTGATATTTAACATTTAAGCTAAAGTCGTTTTATATACTTACTAAATTTGAATTATGATATGAGTGTCTCATAAAAATGTTAATAGTTACGTAAATGATATTTCATTCTATAAGTAACATAGTAAACAAAAATTATAAACTAACGATGCTTTTAAAGATAAATTACTTGATTTTTAGACTAATTAAACAGTCTAATTACGCTTGCATCACACGATTTATTGTAAACAGCAATTTTTTGAACTAATCGAGATTTTAGGCAAAAAAAACTAATTTTAAAAAAACAAAATGTTGACAATCTCATTCAAAATAAATAACAAAAAAAAAATGTGAATGTATTGTTAGCAGAAACACATTTAACAGATTGCATCCTGCATTGTCCGAGAATATGATATTTACAAGCCTACACGATTCTGCTGCAAACTCAACACGTAGAACGCAGATGAAGTGATTACTTTTGGATCTAGAGTACATATTATATTTTGTGTTCGCATGTATATTATATCACTTTACTCCAATCGCTCAAGGATATTTTTAAAGTACTGAATAATCGAACTTGATCGAGGGTAGCCGAAAGGGGTTATTGCAGTTGCATGTATTGGAACTTTGTCTAAACATTTTGATATTTTTGTATCTATTTTCATTTCAAAATTAATATTGTGTGAAATGAATATCAGTCATATACTTTTGATTTTGAATTACCTATTGTATTAAATCTTAATAATTTACATTTTGATAAGCATATACAGTTTAGACACTTGAATTAAATCCACAATTCCACAGTGCTTTAAGCATTATCGTATGTATGCACTCGTATGTACATACATACAATGTAATTTAGGTGATAGTTCCGTATAATAATACAATCATTTGTAGGTAGAAATTGCTTTACATTGTTGCCTAACGTATTGCCAGAGCAAAGTTCTTCAAATGATCTCATTAAAACTGTTTTTTCTAAGGAATAACAAGTATCATAGTAACAAGAGTACGAACATTTATTACCAACTTGTACTTGTAGTATTTAGATTTAGATACTGATACCAGTACAAAATATAGACGATGTGAATCATAAATATGTTTCATTTGAGTTATCTTTGATCTAAATAAGTAATGGAATTAACTTTTGATTAATGATGACAAAATGTGTTTGTATTTTTGTGTAAATAAGGCATCGAACATCGAAGTTATTTTATACTGATAATAGAATAGACCTTAATATTTGGTAACAATGATCAATCTTCTGATATGTCCCGATATATAAATGTATTTCTCCAAATACTAGTAACAAATCCCTGCGCATTTAAACTTAGGCTCAAGTTTCAATTCATTATTAAACTGATTTGCTCCGCGTATAATTAAAGTTTAAAACAATTATGCGGTATAATTGAATTAAGACTGTAGAAATTACAACCAATCAGACTAAGACTCTGTACTTCGCTGAAGAGATGACTGAACTCCTTCAGTCAGATCATCATAATACTATGGGTGTCGTTGGTTGTTTGTTTAACCAACTAAACTAAACTAAACTAAACTAGGTGTATGTATGTATGTATGTATGTATGTATGTACGAGCGCATCTATCATAATCGCCATACTCGTTCATTTTCAAGTCACGTCAAAACTAGACTCTTGTGTAATTAATTGCGATTTACTAATTACTCCCGCAATAGTTCGGAACTCATCTGTCGAGAGATAATTTTTAATTTTCGCCATTTTCTATTGAAGAAGATATATGCAGATATTTTTTATTTTATTTCATTGTAATATATAATAAGCTAGGTCAGGAATAAAAACATATGAATGTTTGAGATTGAATTTAAACACGAAAATCATTGATTGAATTTGACCCACTTATTTATTTAAGAAATATTGACATCTGAACCAAATCATTCTGTAAATACAATGGACCCCTGTCACTGTAAAATAAACCAAAAAATGTTAAAAAATTAAACAATTCAATTTCAATCAATTGATTCGTCAATCATAGTTAAGAGTTTGATCCATTCTATTATTGAGTAAAGAATACATTAAAAGATGATCTGATTTAAATTCCATGAATTCATAAAAGCAAAAGTGACTACGATCACAATTTTTGTTTGAAAACATCGATAATTCCGATCCTGAATTCTGAGTGTAAATTCTGACAGAGTCTAAAAGTACGCATGTTCATTTTAACGCAATCGTGTGGTCCTCGAAATAATTCCATCATGGAGAAAAGATCAAATTCACTCCGGAGGAGTAAGACAACGTCGCATCGAACCAAGAAGTACTACATGTAAAAGTTAGCAGCAGCACTGCAACACGCTTCACAAAGTTTGCATATCAACGCTGTGATCCATGCGAAATTCAAACACACGTCAACGATTACAAAGTACCTTTAAGAGAATCATAAAGTTTGGCAGACAGGCACACGATATTTTCTGCCATCGTATTATAAAATTGAAATCAACAGAGGATGGCAGAAGGAAAACTTAACGCGAACACTTTTTTTCTCTGCTTCAAGGAATACATCTCGCTTTTTATTATATGAAATGTAAATTTTCATGGGAATGTAACTGACTTCTCCAATTGGTGCTATAAAATTGTCTGTGAATTGAAATAATAACTTGTTTATTTGTTCAGAAAGTCATGAGTACGATTTTGATTTGAATTAAAAATTCAGAAGAACTTTTAATATTTGAATAATGCATTTTGGGTCACTATAATATAGGTAGTAGCTTGTGACATCAGCGTATCTATTTCAGTGAGGCAAAAAAAGGAAAATGCGAAAATCTGTCTCAATGTCGGCTTACTAAAAGAAATAGAAAGGGTAGGAAGTAGAAAGCGGCTCATTCTGCAAATGGGACTGAGGTCGCAATAGGTTGTCTGGTGTCAGACGAACGCGCGGGCTGCCTTCTAGGTACAGCACATCTATAAGCCCGGATCAGCCACTGCGAAATTGAAACTTCACAATGTAATCAAAAATCTATCGGGACGCGGTGCGTACGCTCGACTTTCGCGTACATACATACATACATACATACCTAGCTTTCCCTCACACCATGACACTACTATACCATCCGTATTACGAAACCCTACTATGCAATCACTTATTTTAAAAATAATATTATATTACTTTCTTTTACGAAGTAATAAGTAAGTATTGTAATCACGAAAAAAAAAATCTCGAAATTTTAACGGAAGTACACCTTTTGACCTTCCCTGAATCAAGTCTGACTATTTTTTGAATGACGTCTGTGTATGTGTGTGTCTGTGTGTGTGTGTGTGTGTGTGTGTGTGTGTGTGTGTGTGTGGCTGTGAGCGTTCTACAGCCTACACTGTTGAAGATAAAATTATGAAACTTTGTATATGCTTGGGTAAAAACCTGCTATTTTTGAAAAGCATATTCAAACCGGAAGTGCGTGTTTACTTGAATCACTTTTTGCATATCTTCGAAACGACTGCACTTACATTATAATAGTTATAATTAAAGTTAAAGATATTAATGATTTGAACAACTTTTGTTTGAAACATTTCTTCAAAAAGTGTACCAGTTACGAGAAAATTGCTATTATCCTATTTATATTGTCATAGTTACATAGGTATGGAAAGTTATATATAATAAATCGTACCTACTATGCATGTCAACTGTTTTAAATATTCAAATATTTTGACATTTAACATTTATTGACAGTGCCACAAATAAGTTTAGTGGAAAACCGTTACAAAGGTTAGTAAATAATTTAAAATCTAAAATACGTATGTTTTCTTTGGAAATCTGATAATAAACTAACTTTACAATTTTATTGGACAAGGAATGAAAATATTTTGTTGAAATTTAAACATTTTATATTTGTATTTATATACTTTCAAATCTAAATATACTGACTACGTAAAAAAAGTTTAGGGCCGAGACATGGCCGATGTTTTTTCATTGGTGAACATATTTAAAAAATCACTTTAATATTTTGCACTATGACGTGAAGAAATATGCGCAATTAAAAATGTAACTGTGAAAAATATCACAGTTTTCTTGTGTAGTTTACATAAGTAAGTATGGAGTTAGCATGGCGATAATCTCAAAGGTTCCACAATATAATTCGCTCAGAAACCAACGAGATAATTAGTGGTTACATTTGACGCTTGCACTCGACATTCACACTTTAATACACCGTAGACAATGTTTCACACTGTTTTACACTTTATTTCACTGTTCTTTGTACTGTAAAACTGCTATCTTAACTTGAGTACACTTTTATTGTTATTATTACGCGCAAAAAGTTTTATTTCAAACGCGTTTATGGATAATAACTAACTTCTGGTGTTTTGTGTAAGTTACGACCTCGATAACCATTTTTGTTTCTATTTTTATCACCCTAAATGAAAAATACATATTTATTCCAAACTTAAGGAGAGAAATAACTATTATCTAATTTTTTCCTAAACTTTTTTTTAAACAAATAATATCTTCTGCAGGTTTTAAACATCAACGTGTTCGGGTGTCATTTTACTAAATCTGTCATAAATTTTGAATTACACGGAAATGAAGTTGGAAAACTTCGGTTTTCTTTTTTAATTTTATTTTCCTTCTCCTGGCCGTTTCATCGCAGTGTATTGCTGCGGAAAGTTCAGTTCGGACGCGGAACTAAATTTGTTCGAATGAAATAATGTTGTTTGTTTAAATTTCTGTTAATGAAAAACGGAAATTCTTCGGTAATTTATGCATACGAATAACTTACAGATTAAAAACAATCATCTGCAGTGTCTTACAATGAACTTTCTTATACGTAGCAGGTATATTTTGTTTAGGTAAATAGAAGGGAAATATAATTATTCATTATGCTATATTAGCCATTATCATAGTCTGAGGTTTTTTTGTTTTTAAATAAATTAACAACTTACGTATAATTCAAATTTTGCAGAGAAAACAATAACATAATTTACAGTTATTAGTGCAACACAAATACATTCATATAAAAAAATAAAAAGTAGTTATAGAAGATTTTCATGTAATTATTGTTTCTTTTATGTGACCTGAAAGTTATTTGAATCAGATATTACTTCAAACTGAACTAGTTTCCTTCAACTGTAATTACGTAAAGCAAATACGAAAAACCCATAGAAAATTCATATTAAACTTGTAATGATAAGTAAGAAGTAAAATCCGTCAAGAATAAATAATAAAATTGCTAATTAATTTTTACTTTGACAAGTAGCTGGCTAGCGAAAATAAATACAAGAAACGATTTTCCATTCGCCATGACGCATGCAAATATTTAACGTTACAAACAGAAAGTGTGCGTTTTTGTTTTGTTTTGTTTTGTTCTTAATTAAACAGCTTAGGAAATTACAACTTCTTTTCTCTCTAGAAACGTTTCTTTATGAACACTCTTTTATGTAAAGAGGATCCTAGTTAGCACTGGAATTCATTCTACCTTAAAGTTTTTGTTTTTCGTTCACTTTATCGCACTTTAACACCGAGTATAACGCTATCTTAGTCGCACCATACTTGTGTAAATGTTGGAAATTTACTTGGCCAACTAAAATATATGTTCTTAATAAGTTTCTGTTGGGGAAACTAGGTAGCTTCCTTAGATTAAGGTACATTTTTAGAACTTTCCCATTATATATATATATATATATATATATATATATATATATATATATATATATATATATATGTATATGTATATATAAAGTTTTATTGAAATAAAGATGGTTTTCATATACCTATCTAACTGTTTAAATATTCAAAAGATGATTCTTTTGCTTAAGTAGGTACGCATATGAAAATATTAAATATTTATTGAGCTCCTATGTCTAGTAGAGTACAATTTTCTTTTATACGGACATCCGCTTTTTTACCCCACCTGGACTAGACCATTTTTGCTACTAAAGCTTAAACGCGAACGTATTAGAATGACCATCATAAATAACCTTTTTCGAAGTATATTTGCTCAGGTCTATTGAAACGATGTGCAGGTGTAAGCATGATTAAGCTAACTGAGCAATATTCATTAAAAACTATAAATTTGTGATTAAAATTTGGCATGGTTGAACATTGAGAAAATAGGGTGTACCTCTGTAACGTGCTGTAATTAAATTAAATTCGAGCAAAATCATTCGGCCAGCTGTCGAGTTATGCTTCATCATCAGATAACTGTGCGAAACTTTCACCCGACGCGACGGGATAAAACTTATTGAAATGCGACCGATTGGAAGAAAACCCAATATAGGGAAAAGTCTTTTAGCAATTTTATAAGTTTGTGGTTGTTGAGGTCAGCAAAACTGATTGAATATATTAATACGGTCAAGTCAAAGTGCTTTCAATTCTTTTGACTATAAATCATTACTATGTTGATGAACTATTTACCTAATCTGAATATTAAAATATAAAGTAGTTTTTTACTTTCTTTTATGAAGTAATAAGTAAGTATTGTAATCACGAAAAAAAAAATCTCGAAATTTTAACGGAAGTACACCTTTTGACCTTCCCTGAATCGAGTCTGATTATTTTTGGAATGACGTCTGTGTGTGTGTGTGTGTGTGTCTGTGTGTCTGTGAGCGCTCTACAAGCTACACTGTTGAAGATAAAATTATGAAACTTTAAACTTAAGATTTGTATACGCCTGGGAAAAAACCTTCTATTTTTGAAAAGCATATTCAAACCGGAAGTGCATGTTTACTTCAGACACTTTTTGGATATCTTCGAAACGGCTGCACTTACAGTAAAATAGTTATAATTAAAGTTAAAGATATTAATGATTTGAACAACTTTTGTTTAAAACATTTCTTCAAAAAGTGTACCAGTTACGAGAAAATTGCTATTATCCTATTTATATTGCCATAGTTACATAGGTATGGAAAATTATATATAATAAATCGTATCTACTATGCATGTCAACTGTTTTAAATATTCAAATATTTTGACATTTAACATTTATTGTCAGTGTCACAAGTAAATTTAGTGAAAACACGTTACAAAGATTAGTAAATAATTTAAAATATTATATATAAATATTTTCTCTGGTCTAAAGTTAATTTGAAAACTAAAAAATGTCCGGCTATAATAATTTTTAATAATATGTAATGAATAATGATATTTTCTTTATACTACCATAAAATCCAACATTTAAAATCTAAAATACATATGTTTTCTTTGGAAATCTGACAATAAACTACCTTTACAATTTTATTGGACAATGAATGAAAATATTTTCTTGAAATTTAAACATTTTATATTTTTATTTATATGCTATCAAATCTAAATATACTGACTATGTAAAAGAAAGTGTAGGGCCAACACATGGCCGATTTTTTTTAAACTGAAAACAGGACAAATTTGACTTGTGTGTTTGCGGTTTAGTATCCGAAAACTAAAACAAAAGAAGATTAGGACCAAATCCAATTTCTCAACAACTACTGTATGTTTCTCCCCATATAAAATCTCTCATTCGTTCCGTTTCTATAGTGGGCCGCGGCATGGGTAAAAACAAAATATACTGCCGGTATTTTAAGATTGTAAAGGTGAAAACCTCAACCGGGTTACGTGTGTGCGCACACGGATAAAGAATATACCAGCGTCGGATCAATGTGTGAAGAGATTTGGTTGGAGAGGCTCGGCTCGGCGCGGCGCGGCGGTATGAAACAAATAGTCAAATAAAGAATGAATTTTATGATGCGAGATTTTGAAAGGCGTTCGCTCGGTCGCGTCTCGTTTAAATTTTGTAATCAAACACAGTGCCGTCTTTAGACTTGAGTCTCAACAAATCGGGCCTATTGTTCACTTTTTTCCTAAATTAAATTTCTATTAATATGAGAGGATTGCAGCTGTTCTACGCTTAGATGTTAAGGGATGAAAAGATGACTATCAAATATTATTTCTTCAAATTATTAAAGCACTATTTTCATGTAATATTTTTGAGTAGTTATCTCTGTCTAGCAATTCAATATTAAACTGTTTTGTACAATTAAATTTAAACAATTGCTCTAGCCTCCATAAATACGTAAAATGTGAAATGAAATAAAACTCTGCTTTTCTACATATTCAAATTAGTTTTTCCTAGTATATAATAACAAAATGGAAGATGACTATATATAATATATGCCAAATTTAGTGTTTTTATTCATCACACACCTGATTTGTTTTTAAGTTTATATTTGTTAAGAATCTGTAATTTTCCAAACCTTGCAACTTTAAAGACGGCACTGATCAACGATCGTACAATTGAGTTGTTAACCGGTAAAAAATCCACAGGCTACCCGCCATAAACAACAGTGCTAATAATCTCGTGTTTATTAATGAACCAAGTCGCTCGTAAGCAGCATCACGCCTTCTATATACTTTGGGAACAAATTTACACTTAGTTAAGATACGGGTTTTATATGATGACTTCATTTCAGAAATTATCAAGAATTTTAAATGTGGATAAAGCAAATATTCATGACTCTCTATAAAAATATGTATATATGTAGGCGCATATACAAACTTCACATTAGTAAATAGATATCGTGATCTAAAGACATTTAAAACCGAGCACAACATTAATTTAATTAAAAGTTCGTATACGTTATAGAGATTGTAAAGCGATACGTAATTCATCTGGGCATTTTAATCAGACGTACAATCAAGTCGGTTGGCGTCGAAAGTTATTCAATTGTTTATCCCGAATCGTAATCTGATGGTGGATGATGTGATGATATTAGTTAGGTCCATGTTTTTTCGGTAGAAGTAGGCGTAAACTGCTGGTTTCCGGATCGTTGGTTTTTTGACCACGCCGCTTTAATAGTTTCCAACGTCCGGTTCCGGACAGGTCGCCCAATTACGACGCTTTGTTCGGCTCCCATCATGCATTGCAACAACCGTCACGCAGACCTGAGTGCTGATATACGGGATTCGATGGGGGGGAATCGTATCGGCGAAACAACAGTTCATTGTGAATATAGAGGTAATTATATGATGATGGTGGCTTAATGTCACGCCTGTCTGCTGACATGTCACTGACATGTCACACACACACACTTTACAAACAATAATGGGGATAGAGCATTTCCTTTTCAAACCAATACCGAGACAAACGGATCATTGTCGTATCGATGAATTTGGTCGCGCTCAATTGTTCTTCGAAGAATATTAAAAAATATATATTTTTTTATATTCTTTATGGTACACATTTCTTTATATGTGAAATGTATATTTAAATAATTTAGTTTCTATTTTTGGTGTATTGTACTGAAATGCACGAGTAAAAATGTAGCATTAAAAAGAAAATTCATATTTTCCTTTTTTGCGATAAAAGAAAAACGAGTATCTACGTCACAGTTTGACGGAGATAGCAATAGGCACATGACCTGGTGTGAGGGTGTTGTGAGTCTAGGTCACGACGCGACGTCCTGATGTTGGGCGTCTTTGTTATGTTTCACGTCGCGACGGAACACCGTGCTTTGTTGACAGCAAACGCTAGAAGCATTCTTACGTCACAAACATACACACGTGCACAAACATAGAATTCTAAAGTAGGTGCATTAATAGTGTTAATGTTCGCAAGCATTTTTAGAATTTAATAATAACAATTGAATTTCAAATTGTATACTAAATAGAAAGTATTATTTAGTTATTATACGTACAATAAAAATGATTTTGTGAACAGTACGAAATAAAAAACATTTTCTAAATGTAAATCTGTGAAATGTTATGGAAGTAAAAAACCCACAATATTACGTATGTATTTATGTATGTACTACATGCATCTTTAAAACGAATAAATAAGCAACATATCATTGTATGACTACAAAGTATAGTCTCGAAAACCAATTTGTAATGTGAACCTCGCAAACACTACCAGTGTTGATTTATATTCAATATTTAAAATTGAAATTAAAAAACAACTGAGATACATATGTTGAAAGCTGGCCAACGAGAACGAATCAACTAGCCAGCAAACCAAGCCGCAGCCACAGCCACAGCCGAAGAGAAGGCAAGGTGTGCACCGATAGGATTCCGAGATAAAACAATAATAAATCAGCCAGTCCGCGCAGCTGAGGGGCATCAATGAGGGTGGTCAACCTTTTGGCCGCGAGTTGTCAGATGATTAAAGGATTGTTCACAATCTATATCTACATGGACGGCGATCGAAGATGTATGGCATTGTAATAATAGATTTGTTTATTCTGTACGCCACGACAAGGTGATATTTATAAGCAACTCTGTTCCTCTGCGCCTATCACGCCGAACAATCTAACATGACGAAGCACTGGCCTTACGTTTACGCTTGCAGATATATTTATTCAATTTTCTTGGCGATCATATTATTATTTATAACATTATTTGTTCTTTTCAAACGTTATTATACTCAGACATTTATGCAAATATCAACTGATTCATCGTATACAGATTATTTAAATTAAGACTTAATTTTCATATTATAATATACAATTGTAGTTGAATATAAATGAAGACATAAAAATGTATGCGTGTTAAATGAAGCAAACTGTCACTCAGGTAATTATAGAAAGTGTTTTACGTCAGTGTTATCCAGATTAGAATGTGCGAATGTAAAAATTTACATATATATATATATATATATATATATATATATATATATATATATAATATATTATATATATATATAATATATATATATATATATATATATACATATATGTACATATATATATATATATATATATATATATATATATATATATATATATATATATATATATATATACATATATGTATATATATATATATATATATATGTGTAATATATATATATATATATATATATATATATATATATTTCTTCATGGGACGCTGAAGGCCTTTTAACATACAGTGCAGACCATTTTCGTGGCAGCTCGCATGCATGCGTTGCTAGCAGCGTTGGCAGGTTTTAAGACCATCCTCTTGGTTCGCCCATAAATTCATTTTAATGTACGTATTATTTATTAGCTGTTTGTTTTGTTTGCATATGCGAAATATATTATAATAACGGCCATACGTATTAATAGATTCTTATAAGTGCCCACTCATCTTATGTTGTCCGACCATGTATACATGAACAGATATTTTGTCGGCCGATATTTACTCTACCTATTATTTATTACCGGATATTTTCTTGTGTTTACCTACAAGTATTTCTTCCAAGTTGAAATAGATTTTAAATTAGATACTGTGTTAATCTTGTAAAATAAAAATATTTAATATAAATTTGTTTCTAATCAGCAATTAAAACCATTCGAATAATAATAATATTAGAATGATCGCAAGGTGTTTCATATAATCAAGTTACAGTGATCTAAAATGTATTTTTAAAAAAACAAGGAGCGTTTTTTTTGTATGTTGGCAGCGTGTAAATTTGAAACAACCCTAACAGTGTCTGCTTTGGGCCACGAACAAGTTGTTAATTATTAAAAGAGTACACTAGAATAATAAAGCAATCATTGAGACATCCGTCTGAGTGTCCGCCGTTCCGAGAATTCGCCGGGAGATGGCAGCAGCTGACGACGGGTCGGGTCTATCAACCGCGGGATTGAGATATCAAACGAGAAGCAGTCACTAGCCACGTCGAGCCCGTAATTATCTAAATAATCTATAATTAAAACTATCTCATTTTAACATCACGTTATATTTATTCGGAAATGCACCCGACATTCATTTAAACACTCTTGTTTAGATTGCTTTGTTTTTGTGTAAAGGACCGGCTGTCTATCACCAGTGTCGGGCTAATTAAAATTTTTAGAAGGGTTACTATATTATAGAATATAGGCTCCAATTATCCGCAGATAAAAATATTTCTTTTATTAAATCTTATAGGTACAAAACAATAAAAATATGAATTAGTTCAAGGCCGACAATTTTTAATATAATTAATCAAAAAATGCTTAAAAGTAATTAAAAAAATATCTAGGTGTATATTAGACAACATTTGATTATTTCGTAGTGTCGAGTTAAAATTAAGAATTTATGGGTGCAAAATGAATATAAAACAAACGAAAATAATATTATAGAAACACTTATCAGTTTTCTAAGAACCTTAATATCATTTTCATGAAAATTGCCATCACGCCAAACCGAACCGAACCGAACCAGACGGACGATTGTAACAGTCGCTGAAATAAAAACAGAGAACTGTGTCTATGAAATGTTTGTGTCGTGCGTACATACAGACATAAATACAATTTCATGTCGAAAGTGCTCATGTTGTTGGGTTAGGAAAAAATTGCGTGTTTACTTCTAGTGCACGCTATAATAGCGGGCAGAGGGAGAGAGAGGTTATTTGTAGGAGCCTGGCATATTTTTATACTGTAATAAAGTCGTATCTGGTAATTATTAACGTTACCTTTCTTGTTAGGAACCGAGCTGATAGCTTATTATAGGTTGCTTATACCTATATAACAAAGCAGAAATTTGTTAGGTAATAATTAAGTTGCGCGCGCACGTTTATTTCACCACCCAAATTGACCGTTAGTTTATAATATATATATTGTACAATACTAATTTTAAAAGCATCTGATAAGATTTGATTGCTTGTTTAATAAACTGTTATTTTTCCGTGTAAAATTAATGAAGTCTATTTATAATATTTTTTATTTGTTTATTCAAAATGAAAATATTTCTGACATTTTGAAAAAAATCAAGTTCAGCGCCGTGTAATTGTATTACAAATGGAAACATTATTTAACCTGTGCACATTCAACATGCGTTCATGCGGTTACTACTTCATTACGAGCAGCGCAAAACAAAACAACAACTAAAAATGAATCGCATCTTTTCTTGTGGAAAAGAAAAGTATACGACGAAACGGCCAAAACAAACAAGAACAAGTACAAAATAAAATAACAAGATCATTTGAATGGTGAGCCACACGTGTTTGCTGTGGGTCCCTTATACATACATACATACATATATATATATATATATATATATATATATATATATATATATATATATATATATATATATATATGTATATATATATATATATATATATATATATATATATATATATAAATAAATATATATATATATATATATATATATATATATATATATATATATATATATATATATATATATATGTCCGGTTCTACGACTTCTCTGATTAGTTTCATTTGCTGACGTATGTTTGAATGTATGTATGTACAGCCACTGGCCAATTGAAAAAGAACTAAAGTGGTAAGCGACCGTATGTATGTATGTATGTACTACATGGGAATGCTTCAAATATGATTAAGCCATTATATGCTTCGATGTGGCAAAATACAAGTCAAGGAATTCTTGGTTTTATTTATTTATTTATTTTGCATTATAATTCACTCACATGTTTTTATGTTTCAAACTGAGAGAATTATAAATCAAACTGGGATTGGATTATGTAAAATTACAAAACCACATTGGTGACTTAAAAAAAAAAACAAGAAATATTATTTTCAAATCTCAGCTGTAATAATAAAAATGTATCGCAAACAGTTTTCATACCAATATTAACATATAAATATAGGTATATTTTAAAATTTTGACCTATTAACTACGTTGTAGTTTTCCATAAGTTGGTAGAAAAATATACCTAGATAATCGCAATTTATAGAAATAAAATGTTTATAATTACAGTACATTTTTATTTGATAAATACATAAGAAAACAAATAAATATATACATAGAAATGTTCTTATATTGTCAAAAAAAGTTAGAAATAAAAAAACATCTATAAATTTAACGCATTCGTGAACAAATCGCCGTATGGACTCTGTGGCAAATATGATTAAGTCATTAAGTTAGTAAATTACAAACCACGTACATACATACGTTTTCCATGTTTTTCACTATAGGTCGCGCAACGTGTAATAAAGCCTCATTCACAATTCGCACACGTTTTGCCCGGTTTTTTTTCTCTGCGTAAAATACGAAAAAATAAAAACTCGCCAAAAAAACGATGCTTTTTACCGTCGAAATATATCATTACACTTGCGGTTAGTATACCTACCTATGTTTTACATTCCACTCAAGTAATAACATAATTCTGACCAAAATGACTGGGAGGATAATTGAATGTTATGTATGTAATATTCAATAATTTTTTATGTTGGAAATTTCAGACGATTATTCTTGTATTTTAATGGAAACTCATTTCAATAAACTTGTATTATTTTCTCGGTAGAAGTTGTTTCAAGTTTCGGGGAATGATTACATTAAAATTGAACAGAAATATTTTTTTAAATTCCGAGAAAAATGTTTACATTCCTACTCTGATTCTTAGTATTTTCTAAGTTTGTGTTACTCAAATTTCCACGTAATGGAATTTCAAATAAATTCCACATTTGTTATAAATTATAAAGCTATAATAATTTCAACTCAATTTTAGTTGGATTCAAATTCCGGTCAGACAACCATTTAATCATTAAACATACGAAATGCAAACGCAGTTAAATAAACTGTTTTCGAAATTATTATTTATCCTATACAGTATACGCAATTGAGAATTAACACTTTTTTATCCATGCTACTAACACTTGATTTATTACTTGTTTTTATATACGAAATAACGTTTACAAACCGAATACAGAACACTTTCTTTAAGTTGTATTTCACTTGTTAACGACTTTGCTATTCATTTTACAATTTCACCAAGTTGCTAGTATTATTATTATTATTGCGATGTATCTATTAAGAATTATTGTAATTATTTTTGATACCAAGTACTAATACCTGTTAAATTTCCGTGGTACATAATTTTTAAAAAAGTTGCAAAGCATGTATGATACATATCAAAGTAACCCACTATAATTACAGACTTATTTTTTGCAAAACTAGCATTACAGTAATTAAACAATTTATAATTTATCCCGTTTAATGTGAACTGTCAGACTAGACACGGGTTAGGTGCATCGTATGTATGTATTAGGTATGTACGTTTGCTGTATGCCATACGTTTCATATATAGTATGTGTAATATCTCATATATGTACGTTAATGTTGAGAAGTAGGTTATTTTGCATGTTACAGTGAGTGATAACTATATATACACATATGTATATATATATATATATAAATGCACACACATGCATATCCTATTCCTATATATGCAAACTATACATGTGATTCTATGTAATACTAGCAGCTAACATCGAGCGAACTGGCAATTCATTATGCATGCTACTGTGAACGCCATGTCATTTGGCATGTTTGCATTGCAATTTCTGTGGTGGGGGGGGGGGGGGGGGGGTTTGAAATTTTTAAGAAGTATAACTTTATTACTCTGTATTTTATTTTATGAGGTAACAAAGACCTGCAATATTATACATACGCTGCTGAAATTTATTTGTGAACACTCCATAAATGTGTTTTTGCTTTGTTTTTGCATATTTTTATGTATAACCTAGATTTGGTCAGGTTATAAAAGTGAAATATTAAATATAATTGACTATATTTCTCTTTTATATACTGAATATTTTACTAGCTTTCATGAAAAATTGGTTTACCATTATTTATATAGAATGTACATACATACAATATTATATACACTTATTTTAAAATAGTCAAATAGTCTTTTACCACTATTTATACAAAATTTCTATAATATGCTCAAAAAAATAGTTTAAATACGTTATAATATATAACATACCCAATAAAAACCAGAATTGCATTCATGAGGTTAAAAATATACCTAATGCAGAAGATAAAATAAAATATAAATATTTACAAACTAATACTTGCACATAATACATATATTAGTTTAATATTGTTTAATGTGTTTTTGAATGCGCAGTAAAATAGCATCAAACAATCAACTAACTTATATTGGAAATATGCGCTCTTTTTCTTCTTGTTCTTAACTGCATTGGTCCAAGTGAAATAGCGTGATCATTTAACCCTTTAATAGCAGACGCTTGAAATATTTTAATTTACGGGCATCCGCTTCGCAGTTCGATTAACGGCCATATAAATTAAACGTTTTTAATACGGTCCTCACTTTATATATACTTACTAACAACGTTGTTTTAATGCGTTCGTAGCAACAGTTAACATTCTTATTTCGATTTAAAAAAAAATGTTAGAATGATCGTTAGGTATATACCTAGTAGACGGAGGCCTTTTATTAAATCGCTACCGTTTTTATAACATCGTTAAAATATTTCAAATTTCTTATTTAAACAGTAAATTAATGACGAAATAAGAAATTCTCAGTGTCAATATAATATTGCGGGCAAATTATAACGCCAATTAGGTAGGTATATATGTTTTTCCTTATACTTTTAGTCTATTCTAGAAGTGATTGCAGATTTTTGTTCTTAAATTTAAGATTTACTCTATTATAATATACATATGTGATATCTTTTACGAAAAATCGATTTATTTTTATCTTGAATCAAAACTATAAAACTAATCCAAGTGTGACGATAAAACTAATGTAAGGTAGCAATTTCCCTAACAAGCATTGACATTAAGAGCTTAAATAATTTACGACATTAGATCTACAAACAGTAGAAAAAATCTCCAAAATTTACACCACTTTAATGATCTAGGATATATCTCAAAATATTTACGACAACTAAAAACACAAAAAGCGTCCCCAGATCGTAAAAACGGTCAGAAGAAACTTGTCGCAAGCAGAGGACATGGACATACAAAAAACATCTTTCGCTTATCATAAAACACTAGTAATATCTCGCCTTCCTATCTGTGACCGTTTGAATGAATGTCGACCAATTAAAGGTTTTCGTTGCCTAGCAGCGAACAACTTTAAAGGTTCTATCATATGAACACGACTACAATCGATTCCAAGATATTCGTACAACATGTGAAACCGAAGATAATCCATTTAGCAGTTATGGAATAATTACTTTTGAACCAAAACAACCAGGAATACAATTGATGATGGGTTCAGTAGAACAGGTGACATGTCCACTATACGAATATAAATTGAGAGAGACGCACCGAAACAATTAACAATTCTCTTGAAATTCAACAGATGGCCCCACGGCTAATCGAATCCGATCAATACATTAATTACAGTCGTCTGATAATCACTTTAGGAGTGTTCCAATTAATTTAGAATAGTACCGCACTCACTTACATACCAAATGGTTTAAGATGAACCAATTTACTTTGATTCTAATAAGAGGTTTCATTTTTATTGGTTGATTATCTCGGTTCCTTTATAACTTATTTCCTATAAATAATCATGATTTTATTTAATTAATTCATCGCTAGATATTTCTAGACTATATATCCAACGTAATTAACAATTATGTAATAGCGTTGTAAGAAGGCTAACAGCAATTTAAAACACGATCTAATATTCTGAATATAGCAACACATGAAACAACAACAACTCGTTGCTATGTGTAATAAGTAAATGGTCCAAACTCGTAGCTTATAGTGGCTCGCGCGACACTCCAATAAATCAGTGTCCACACGGAAGGATTACAACAAATTATGATCAAGTTACGGATTAAACTGGCGTTAAAGATACAGTCAAACAAACATACACTAAATTGGATTAAGCCTTCAGCATTCATTATGTGAGATAAACACGCTACAAAAACTGCGTAAATAACTTTCTGGTTCCCTGACATTACGCGTTACAAAATTCAATGCATAGGTGCATACCATTAATATGTATTCTATCTATGATAATATTAATAAAATATGATAAAAAAAAAAAAAAAAACAATATGTATTAAACAGAAATGCAACAAAAGTACGGATATTTATTGAAACTGTAACTATAGTATACCTACACACACAAAAGTGCATTTATAAAATAAAAACGATATATGACATGAATATCACATTTGATTTAAATCATTTGCACATGTTACCAAACAAATAATTCATATAGCAGTCATTGGCATATGTCTGAGAAAATGATGCTTAAAACACTTTTGGGTTTTGGTGTGCGTCAATGCAATATGATACGCTATTAAAAATCATTTTAAATACTATATTTCACAATATATATATGTATGTAGCTTCCTGTTTATATGATTATTATATATTGCTTTGATAACGGATACCTACTATGTTTTCCAATTAAATTAAAATGTATTATTTGGCGAAAGCAAAGCTTGGTTATTAACGTATTTAAATCTCTATTGCTACGTTGAGGATCGGATGAGTTGGACATTTTCACATCAGCTTGATAACCTAGCATTATTTCAATTTGAATCGAGCTAATGTGGTCTGATGAGTCGGCTGTGGCTGTTCAATTGATGCATCTACGTATATGAAAAACCAGTAGCCACATCAGTGCGTGGCATGGTCATTACGCCTGCTGGAATTTATATGTTGATGGAGCAAGTATGATTGAAGGTGTGTACAGGTCCAACGGTTGAGGTGCCGATGCCGTTCCAAGCCAAGTGACCGCGGGACGTCACTGATTGCTCTTCAGTGGCGCCGACTCAGCTGCAGACTATTTACAACAAACTTCGGAATATTATTATTCCAAAATCTATACCATGTGCTTACTCAAAAATCGCATGTTATTTGAGATTATCTTAATGAAGGAACCATATTTCAGCCTGAAAGTTGAAAATGTTAATCTCCAAAGTAAGATACTTCTTTTTTGGACTTTAGTATTAAACTATCTCCAGAAAATTAAGAGATCCAAGTCGATGGGCCAGAATCAGTGTTTCGCGCTTACATAGATGGAATGGAATGAGCGGCGCGGCGGCGACTGGTACTAGTCGAAAGGGGCAACGAGGCACCTGTCGCCACTCGGGCTGCCCGCGGCGAGACTATAATGACTTCATCAACGGCGGTTCGTGTTACACTCCTCACCCCTGTACCTCACCAGGTAATGGTCCCGGTGTGGTGTATACCATCGGGCCCCCTCTTGAGACCTCGTCAAACCACACGACCCCGGCCGCGGCAGCGAGGCACGCAGGCCGCCCAGTACGAGCCTCGCCATCACCGCCTGAACCACCGCCGTGTGTTTAGAACAATACAAACGTTTACATGATACATATATTTCGACGCGACTGCCATTGCACTATCTCCCTGATGATGTTAGTATACATTTTTTATTCAACATACATATAGGTAATATAGTCAAAATCCATTTAAAGACAATCAAAAATTTATTTCTTATAACAAATTCTTCGTCTCAAAGTTTTATAAGAAAATAAATTGTATAGTGAATATCTTCATAAATTTGTTTAGCATGAATTAACAAATTTATTTTCACCTTGTTATATATCTAATTAACAATAAACTTACAAACTATTTAAATATAGAGTCTTAAAAACTTGAAAATATATTTACTAGACTGTTCATAAAAAAATACAAATTAACATATCTTCTATAAATCTGCACCAGAACAAAAGAAGAACCATTCATTCCCACCAAAATGTTCTCTCATTCAGAACTACATAATTCATAGTTATCTTGTCACATATCTTCTGTTCATGAAACGTTTATTTTTTAATTTACTACCCAGAAAAATAATTACTATTCACGAAATTGTCGGTAAAATATATTCTACTTTTTAAACCACAAAAAAAAAATGAGGCTTGTCAAAATATATTTTTAATAGTTCACCTTCTTCTTGCTGTTTTCATTTATATTTATACAGTCGCCTAATAGTTTTTAAGAAATCTACTTTGGGATAAAAGTGGAATAGTGTGCCTAGATATCTCGTTAGAAAATGATAACTATGTATATACATTTATAAAAATCTCGTCGACATGTGTTTTGATAATGTTTCTGTTTTTTTATTTTTTTATAATGTTCACCCTTGTCTAGTGAGTTGTGTCTATTGGTCTGTAAATAATCTGTTTTTGGGTGTGTCGAAGTGTAGCCCTGTCATTACGAACAGAAATGTTCGTCCACGATTAAGCAATTATTATATTAAAAACCACTTTTATCATGGACCGTGCTTGATTAAAATGACATTTTAATGTCTCTGTTGATTGTGTTGTCTGTTTGTTTTGATTGCTAGGTCAGTTTAAAGGTAATTATTTCATCTGATGAAGTTGGGCTATATTTTTATTAGCTTAAATCATGTTCGTGAATGTTCTCACATTTACGGCAAAATTTTAAATTATAAGCCGCTAATTATATGAAGTGATTATTATTAAATTGTTGCTTTTTTTTAAAAATAACAACTGTCTGAGAATTAAAAAATAATTGGCTTGTAAAATATAGGCATTTCTTAAAAGTCAAATTATTGTTTTATTTTATATGTAGGTATACGTTTTAAATCATAAAATAATTTGCAAAAAATATATATTTGTTAGTACAGTTTGTCTCAAAGCTATTAAATAACGTTCGCTTTGTCTTTCAAACCACGTTGAAAAGTAACATGTAAACGTAGAAGGCGTGGGTACATTGTCAGACGGGCTTGCATGGCACGCCGCTATGATTGTATACCTATGTAATGGACGCATTGCTTCATAATAAGATATATACATACATACATACATACATACATACATGCATACATACATACATACATACATACATACATACATACATACATACATACATACATACATACATACATACATACATACATACATACATACATACAAACATAGTTCTGTTGTGGATCATAATCACAAGACTAAGCTACACGCGGATTCGACACGGCACAGCGGCAGCTATTACAGTCGACCACGATCATTTTCAAAACTTAAATTTGATCAAATTTCTATCTGAAAATTCAACCCATAAAATACACATGGTTTTATATAATACCAAAAAGTGTGCTTGGGTATTATAAAGTATCTTGTACCCATACACCTATTGGCCGTAGGAGACCTGGAGGAATGTTTTTCTGGTACTGGAAATAGGCAGCTTTCAAAGTATAGACGAGTATACAAAGAATAATGTATGACCTCTCTCTCATAGCTAGCTATAAGACTCATAAAAAGTGGGCGATGGACCAAACATTTTATAACTCACATTATTAAAACAAAGGATACTTTATAACATACAATGCAGCACGATAACATCAATGTGTTGACTATAAAATTATAGGTAATACTCCTCGGTAAATGTTTCTACTAGAGACGGATATCTAAATTATTTTTAGACCCGAAACATATTGACCTTACATTCTGACACCGAACGGTCGGTCGGTCGAACTTGTGGCGTGCCGTGGCTCCATTCTGCGTTTTATATTTAATAATTTCAACATCTATATTAGAAGCATGCAGTGTGACGCAACAACAGCTTTTTTTTCTTCTAAATGTTAATGCCCATGTGTTAATTATCATAGCTGTTTAGTTAATTAACAAGTTTCATAGTAAATGTCATTTTTAATCATGTATTAGTTGATTGAGACTTAGTATAAACAAAAATAAATAGTAATTTTCAAACTGCAATTTCATACAATTAATAAAAATGTAAAATCTGTTCTGTTTTATTAGAATTCTCGGAAATATTTTAAATTAAAACGCTAAAACAGGTAACATGAAATATGAAATTAAATGCTCTAGTTGTGTGTCAAAAACACGAGCAGTACAGCAACTTAAACGAACTGTATCGCATACAAACAAGTGTATGTATGTATGTAGGTATTATTTATTTGGAAAACAGTTTCAACATCGTTGTTGCTGTTGAAAGAGCCGTAATAAACGATTGTTGCACACAGGATGAACGAGGGAAAAAACGAATAAAAAATCCAACAAGTTTAAAAACAAAACAAGCCTACCATGATTTAAAAAGCTATCACATATCGGTGTCAATGGTATCCTAGTTTGTAACTCGATCGAGCTGACAAGATAACAGTACGTAAACCAACCAAGGTAGAGGAAATTATAGGTTTCAGTTTGGAAAATGTGAGATCAAAGAGATTTATCTCAGAATAGACTGTAGTATCGCTTTCATTCGTTTATTTTTTACCTAAAGGCTTTTTGTGTACTTTTATTTTATGTGTTATATAAATGCAAAACAATTGTTAAATCTATACGTCTATAATTCTAAAATACTAGAAATATTGCTGACCAATATGATTGATTTATTTCCTATTCAAAATTTTATTTAAAAAATGATAAATGAGATAATATATGTACATAACAAATGTTGTTTATATGTTTTATATTGCCAGAAAATAAAAATCTATCATAAGAAATTGTTGTCCTCTGCGATTTGATTTTTAACAGTTTCTAAGTTCCTGAATTAAAATGTAGTACATATGTATGTTAGAACAACCTATATGAGTGTAAAATATTTTAGTGACCTTGTTCCAGTTCTAAATTGTTTTCTTCTCGTTTGTGTCGGTTTCATTTGTATTGTTTAGGAATACTATTTTTTATTTTTGTGTACGGCCATGGCCCCGCGGGCAATGTGCACCCTTTGTACCAACGACGATGAAGAAGGTAATTAGACGTTTTTTTATCTGTTTTGTTTACGAGAACATCACTTTGTTACTTGTGACATGGACAAGGATTGATATAAATTACGTAGTCTTTGTCGGGAGATGTTGAATGATTTCGCTTGTATTTCTTTTCAACGGACAATGATGCTGTTCCGACCAGATGACTTAAAAAAGATCGCTTTCCTCGTTCATTCTCTTTGCAGACTTGAATTGATGAACTACTGTGTGTACGTCTGTATAGTGAAATTATTTTTATCATTTTTATTTTTTGCTTGTTTCGTTATTCCTGCTTTGCTTATGTTCTGCATCACGGTTGGAACAATTGTTATTATTACATTCCAGTCATAAAATGCCAATTATTTTTGTTCGTAAAAGTGAAATTAATATCCACTTAATACGATACAGTGCATAATTTAAAATGATTTGTAATTTTAAACAAAATTGTTTACTAAACAGTCAAATCTTATATCAAACACGTGAAAGATAATTAAATTCAAAGCGAACTGGGTTGAAGAGAGGTAAGTTGCCATTGATTACTAACCAGGAGAGATCAAACAACGTACACAGTATAGGTATAACACCATACAAACATCAAGGTATCAATGTTCAATTATTTGACCGGTGAACCAGACGGCTACAGCTATTGAGTGTCGGTAAATTATCTAGTCAAGTTTCACTTGTCTGCAGAACCATCTCGGAGCGTAATCAAATTTAACTCTCTTGTGAATTTGCTCAAGTGAAGACAGTGCAATGGATTACTCAAGTGTCCACTACAGAACATATTTCAAACTGAAGAAGTACTTCACACTTTTCGAATTGGAAGTATCATATATTTTGTACACTTGATTAAATACCATTAATTAGATATCGCTGCAAAGATTTTCCAATTTAGTAAATAAGTTGCTGAAGTTATTAATATGTATGTATATAATTTTAAATAAAAACATGAGACGATTTAAAAGTGAAAAATGAAAAGAATTGCGATTAACAGTAAAAAGACGAGATATCCATTACGCAGTGAAACTAAAAATTAATTGCAAAACAACCGAGAATCGTTCGCTAGGAGTCAAGTCACTCGACGAAACGAAGTTAATCTTCAAAAACAAATAATGATGAGTTCTCGGTCGCTGGAAAATATTAAAAAGACGAGTCATTCACAAATAGTTTATGTCCGTGTCGTGAAGCAGCAATAGTTGTACAATAATGAGGCGAACGAAATTAAATTTTCGACTCAGTTGGCGGTGGCGCTACCGTTTTAATAAAGCCGTGGCCCCTGTTCCCACGAACAAAAAATAAAAAACCCAGACACAAAAAATTGCAGGGGGTGTGCTAGAAATGTCAGGCGAACAGAGTTATAATATCTCAAGGGTGTGTTCAGATGTTTCGCGGCATACAGACCGTTCTTTTACTACACTAGCTTCCAATAACTGCCAACAGTTTTCTTGTAATAGTACGTAGTGGAATATTTGTGACAGCTGAGCTCTAAAACAAGCACTATTCACATTTTCATCTTTAGGTTGTTCGAAAATTTGTTATAAATACCGATAATAAATTATCAAATGAGTTTAGTCTTTCGAATCAGATATCAATTTTGAAATATTTAACCATTAGGATTATCTCTTCTATTCTGATGTCTTTTTTGAAACTACTTCATGTTGAATCTCCAATTGATCAGAATTTATTCCGTTTTTAATAAATCTATGCGAAGATGATCCAAATAAATATTAAATACAATAAGAGACAAAACGGAAAGTAAGAAAGAAGACATATAAGGGTTGACAAGGAATGCGAAATCGGACGGCTTTGTGCGAAGTATCATTGGTTCTTTCTTATGCGAAAAGCAATTAGCGAACATTAAGTTAAAACTCTGCAAGTGACAGTGTTTTCTATCTGTTTCTCTTTCACTCTTTCTCGCTGCGTCTCTCTGTTCTTCTTCGTCGTGACTGTGTTTTTGCACTGTCTCCGCGTCGTCGCGGAGACACTTCTTTCGGTTAAATGAGTGCAGACTAATTAGCTAAGATGAAAACAGTGTCACACAGTGAACGCGCTCTTTCAAGTAAAACTGTTATTTTCGGAATTTTCCGATTGTTTTATTTTACTATTTTTTAAACATATACCTAAATCAAGCCTTTAGCATGATAATAAATCATTAAAAAGAATTACTTTTCAGTTTCATTAACCACTCATATAAGATATAAATAAATAAAATAAATAATTGAATGTGTATTATAATAGAAAAATTGGCTAAATCGTAAAATATGAGAATGCATCAAGTATAAAAATAATATATGGTTTTGTATCAATAGTTAGTCAACAATTCCATCATCTCAAACTGCTGAATTCTTAAAAACATCACCACCCACATGTACACTGGCACACTTTGCAGTGGTATTACTTATTTATTACACAAGTCGTTTTGCCGTTCAACAGCTGTAATTGTTTCCCCGACATCCAGGCATAAATAATGTACACCCCCGCTATATGTTTGTTCGAAAAGGTATGTGTACAAAGTACAAACTTGATCGGTTATCGGTTTTGTATAGCTTACAAGAGACGAGGGTACTGACTTTTAGTACCTAGATATTATTTATAACCAAAAAAGCAAATGAATGTTTATTTACTTCTGTTGATTTCATTTTCATGTCTTTTAGCTGGAAATTGTTACTAATGTGACACCAAATACGACTAGAAAATATTAAATTTTAACGCAGATCCTAATTATCCTTATATTTAAATTATATGTTATAAGTATCTCTTAAATATATATGATTGCCCTTTTATTTTAGTTTAAGAAAATAAAAACATTTAAAAGTTTTATTCGTTAATGATTCTAACGAATAGACACCATTAAAAAAATTGTTTAAAGGTTGTACTGACACCCTGAAAGATTGATTAATGGTTTCTATTTGATGATAAGCAAATGTAAGTGCAATTTTTGATGCAGTCAAGCAGTGGCATTTCCTTTATGTTTTCGTAGCAAAGAAATGTCAAGATAGGGTATAAAAAGGTCTTGATTTAATATTCTTTTGGCAAAGTTCACGCTCTGATGATGTGCTATACGCATTTTTATATATTATAGACGAAATAAGATTAATTGGAGTTAAAAGATAGATCGAATAACAAATTCGTTTGCATCTAATTTATAGAAAATATCAAGAAATATAATTATTATTTTCACGCGTATAACACTTTGTTATACGTACGGAATGTTTTTCTTTATAAGAATCGTCTGTTTGTATTTCGTGTGAACATATTCAATATTCTTTGAGTGAATTTTTCAATCAAAACTTAAATGGAAATACACCGTGCAGTCATTTCGTTTGCTTTGCAAAACCAGCGTCTGTATGTTTAGAACAAAGTTTGTTTGAACATGTATTACCTGATGTGAAATGCTAAACATAAAATAAGATGTCTTAAATGGCAAATGCATCTCAGCGCCTTAGACTTCGTTTTTGCGCAAAGATAGTCAAACTTCAAGCTATTTAATTTCCGGTGAGAAGGTAACCTATGGCAACGATTTTCTGAATAGCACCAAACCAAGTTCCTTACATAACTCAGACGATGACAATTTTACCATATTACTACAGATGCTTTAACTAAAGTTTTACGCTATCTGTGGTTTAACACAAGTTTATTTCAAGTATTAGGATTAATATTCCCCAATGCATATATGTAAAGTAAACGAAGTGTGTAAGGATAATAATGAATAAGGTACGCTTAAAATAGCAAACTAACAACATTTATATATTGACGACAATTGCATATTGCAAGATAACAGAGTGGATTTAGCTCCATTAGAGCTTTCTTCAAATGTAAGTTTTTAAAAAATTATTACTTGCTCAATATTTTACAATTAAATATTAGCCTAAATTAAATTGTTTACATTGACATTAATGTATGTTCAGCATAATTTTTTCTGTATAGGTACTATAAACTATGAGTTATAAAAACTATAGCAATTTCCAACTGCTGTATAATAAAATGATGAAATGCATAAAATTATTGCAGCAATG
Organism: Nebria ingens riversi; assembly: GCA_018344505.1. Lineage (NCBI taxonomy): Eukaryota > Metazoa > Arthropoda > Insecta > Coleoptera > Carabidae > Nebria > Nebria ingens. The sequence continues at coordinate 28,642 of JADQWA010000677.1, forward strand.
TGCATGATATAACTTAAATGTATTTATCCTTATATATCCACCATATTTATAGTTCCGTTCGCTCAGCAAGTAACATGGCCATAAAAACCAAAATTCATTATTTTATATATGCCATCAAGTTCCTACAATTGCAACTATTCTTTAATGTACAGTTATACTAGCTTTAGCAAATAGTATCTTTTTCAAAAATAAAAGCAATTTCTCTAATTTTTTTTTAATAATTAATTCAAAAAATCATAAATAATAATTTATAAACGAAATAAAATCGAAAACTAAATTAAAAGACTGCACAAGACATATATAGGCAACCTTTTGGTTTATTTATTACTGCACGTGGCTTAGTATTGATGCAAATGTGCGCAATCTAGTTGGCAGGTGTGCCAGGCATCGAATGACTATTTTACCGGCCGTGTCCAATCGAATGTGCGCACATTCAGCGTCAGCTCCGCGCGAACATCCTTTCTTCTTCGGTGATGGCTTGGCACAGGCGGCAAGAGACACGGCATTGCTGCGGGAAACGTGCGGATGGCTTCGGTTATTATTACGGCCCATCGTTTTTTCGCCGTTCTTCTTCAGTCTCAAACAATGGACAAGAAGACCCACTTGGCAACCAATGCTGCGTTTCTTTTTATTGTTATTATTATTAAAGCGCATACCTCGATTAATATTATCACATGGCCTCACACAGCGCTAATATAATAGCTTATTATTTCGACTGTTTCAAAATAAATTCAATTGGTCGATTTTTAGTTATCTGTCCCAATTTTTAGCTTTAGATAGGATATTTCTCTAGTTTAAAGGTTGGATAATCATTTTATATAATCTGTAATATCTTTACTTATCTATGATGATAGAAGAATGTAAAAAAATTATTGTTGCTTTTCTGATGTAGGATGCTATGCATTTCTTTGTTATACTGACGAAGATAAAGACGAAGGTGCGACTAAGAAATTTCTTAATTCTTTGTGTCAAAGACACGCGAGGAATGTTTCATTTTAATTAAAATTTCAAGCAAAGCACAAAGTATTGTTTCCCCTTCTTAAAAATAGTTGAAATAACTGCCATATCTACAGTTGCTCCAAAAATACTCGTATTAAGATGATTAAATGTTAAATGGAGAATTTTCGACATTTTTATATTACCTATTGTCAAATTAATTAATGAAGGTTGACGAACAAATGCAACTATAACTTAGTCTGTAACGGAGTGCTCAATTGCCAGAATTTAAAAGATGCGTTAAATCATGGACTTTAGGAGCGCCTATTCACAACGCAGCCAACATAGCATGCAAGCATAATTTTATATTTTTAAGCAATAATGTGAACCATTGCATGAACAATTTACTTATTTTTATTACAATCTGTAAGTGTGTTAGTGTAATTTTGCAACAGTCTGTATATTTATAAGATAATCATGATTTTGGTTAAAATTCAGGAGGTGCCAGCTCTCATCTTCCAGAATAATAAAACGGAATAAATATATACTTTATGTTACATACTAAACTTTATATAGGGCAACACTAAATCAGTATTTTTTTTATCGCAACATATCAAAAAGTTACGAAGGTATAATTATATAGTTCACAAAATTTTATAGGCGTTACGTTTAATCAAATATTGATTTTTTGCAAATAACTTTTTCTTGAAAAGGAAAGTACAATTTTATCTCTAAATTTTATTATTTAATAACTTTGCCACCTGTCTCTGGATATACTCGTATGTAAACATGTTTATTTTATTAATTAAAAAAAAAAGACAATATGCGGCACAAATGCGGCACAACACTATATACAAAGGTGTGAACAACATATTCAAGACAATCGCAATTGTCAAAGTAAAACTTAAAATACATAGGAAACTTTCCTCGCAGGGAAATATAAATATAGTATTACCATACAACCACAGCATGCTATCCTCTTATTTAAAACATATTATTGCTGTTGTAAACAGAATACAATGTTTTTCTTTTACGCATGCCTAAATATGCGAATTACACTCGTGAACAATGTTTGCATATACGAGATGTGTTGATAAAATTACATACAGCTTTTACAGATAACCATTAACAAGATATCGCGCCAGCTATATGCTTATCTGAAAATGGAAGGGATCATAAAATTGGTTTTTAAGATGCAACTATATATAACTTCTGAAAAAGTTGCATTAAAATATATCAGTAGCACGGTGATGTGCGCTATATAAGAGTGTTATTGCTCTCGCATCGTATAACGCTAACTTTTACTTCTGGCGTGAGCCACTAGAGGTATGTAGTGTCGGCGAATATTTAATATTAAAAAAGCTTTTACTGTGATTGGTTCCCCTCAATGGTAGTGTGTCCTCTAGCTAGCTGTTCGTCCATATATTTTTATCCCGCTTCAGTTGGATGCTTTGCGATGCAGTAAACTCTCTGACATACATATACACTTTTCGTATTTTATCTGGTATACACCGTATATGTGTCAGGCAACGTAACTTTATCTTTGATACATTGCAAGTTGATTAAAAACGCACCCAATGTCACCACAGTTAATTAATGCTTAACAGGCTCCCAGAACTATTTACTGTTGATTATTGTTTTTCCTAATTTTGATATTCTAAAAATTACATTTTTATCTTCAGCATTTCCGAATTATTTGAATCTTTATTTAATAATTAAATTTATAAACTTATTGACCTTGATATGTGAACTATTTAATGAACGTATTTAATTCAGAAATTAAAATTGTTGATACATTTATCTATTAAACTAATGACATAAGATTTAAATCTAGAGATAACATTTTTGAAATTAAATTTCATATATAGCTTCTGAGAAAAAGATGGTTAATAATCTAATGTTATAATACTTATTTTAAAACTATTTTATTATTTGGAATAAGTTCGTGGCGTTACTAAAGACGTGTGCCTACAAATATCTTTCATTCAACACATACTTGTTTGAAGGCCACATATGAATTTATATTTGTTTATCAAAGTAAGCATAGACATATGCTCAATCTACAGAGAGGCATTACAACATCCTGCATGTTTGTCCCGTAGTTAGTTGTGAGAGAGCAGTTCAGACGATAGTTGGTTAGTGTTGATAGCATATTACAATGGCTGATCCAATTGTTACGGTCGGTGAAGGCCAGCTAAAAGGAAGAGTGGCCGTTGATTATAAAGGCGGAAATTACTATAGTTTCCAAGGAATTCCATATGCAAAACCTCCAATTGGAAAGCTTCGATTTAAAGTAAGCATTTTAGTTTTATACATCATTAAAATGAGATGCTTTAACTGTCTCAATTCTTTTTTTATTATTATTATTCATTCGTATGTATAAGAACAAACAATTACATTTTAATATTCGCGAACTCGTAATAAAATATTTGAAAAATGATTGAATTTCTTCGTAAAAACTTATTTAATCATGATGCGATATTTCTTGCTTAAATTCCCAAAGTCCCTGAATGGATACTACATATATATATGCAAAGTCACTATACAGAGTTAATTTTAAACTTGTTGAATGGCAAAAATAATATATTTAAATACCCATAAAAATTAACAACATATAGTTGCATAGCCAAACAACCAATGTATTCTTCCAAAGTACATGCGTCACATTTTTTTGTTTACATATTACTAAATTATTTATTACCAAATACGTATGTTAATATTGTTTATAAAATCCCCAATCATATTAATAATATAGGTACATTAATTTGAAATCAATAGTTATAAAATGTATCATCATTGAAAGGTCTATTACATTATCTTATTTATTTAATATACCTGATTATTATTATATATTAGATTATAAATGAGTAACAATTTTTCAATGTATGAATGTGTATTTATTTTGTTTGCAACACTAAATGTTGGTTGTTTTTAATATATATTATGACTTCTTCCTAGCCTGGCTTTAAATTTTAATGTAACCCATAAGCGTGCAAAAATAATGATTTTTGACCTCATTTTGGTTACGAATAGTAATAAAAGAAAGAGAAAGGCAATTATTTCATTTGATTATTTACTTGATTTTAATATTTCGTATGAAACCAAAGTGTGACAATTGAACCCTGTCCAAAGTCAAGGACTGTTTATTTCACCGGTTCACGTAGCCTTAAGTGATATAACGTGATATTTCTGTTATACAAAATTCGAAACTATATTTAATTCATATAACTTTTTGAGCATGACCTCGAAGGTCATGTATCAGTAATAAACCATTAGCGCACAGATCTGCTTACTCAAGTAATAGCTTGAAAATTTGATCACACTTGGGGTTAACACCAGTTAACGTTGTTCACTGACGGCTGTTATCAATGTTAGTATGTCATTATCTCTTTTAGGCACCACAGCCTGCCGAACCATGGACTGGTGTCCGAGATGCCTTAGTGGAAGGTCACGAAAGTGTATCAAAACACATGATTTTCTTTAATGATATTGGAGATGAAGATTGTTTATCTTTGAATGTATACACACCTCAGGTAGGTAATAAAAAAACAACTAACGAAGAGGTGTGGAATTTGTTAGAAATGATTTAAAATTCAAACAATATTATGCTCGCGTCTTTAGCAAAATATAAAATATTGTTTATATTCAGTTACCAAGCGGCACCAATAAAACTTTGAAACCAGTAATGGTATGGATTCATGGTGGTGGATTTACTCAAGGATCTAGTAAAACTGAAATCTACGGACCAGACTTCTTGATCACCGGAGACACAGTGATCATTACCATCAATTATCGTCTTGGAGTTTTAGGTATTTAGTCTTATTTGATGCAAAATGCTCAAGTAATTGTTAACCGTATATGCTTCGTAGGTTTCCTAAGATTGGAAGACCTATCTTTGGAGGTGCCTGGAAATGCAGGACTGAAAGACATGGTATTAGCTTTAAAGTGGATCCAAAAAAATGTCAATCAATTTGGTGGGGATCCAAATAATGTTACAATTTTTGGAGAGAGTGCTGGTGGTGCAGCTGTGCATTACCTTGTGCTTTCGCAATCAGCAAAAGGTATAATATATTGGATATTGCAAATTGTTTATCAATATTCTAGTCTTTTAATTAACTTTAAGTCAACTTTAATAATTGGATGCTTAAGAAAACTTGCTGCATAAATTACTAAATAAAGATTTTAATAAAAGCGATAAATTTAGAAAACTTCTATTTTTAATATAGGATTATTCCATCGTGCCATAATGCAAAGTGGATGTGCATTGAACCCATGGGCACACGGTAAAAATGATGCATTTGAAATTGCCAAGATTTTAGGTTACGAAGGAAAAACCGAAACAGACATTTTCGAGTTCTTGCAATCAGTTGACCCAAAAAAAATCCTAGAAGGACAGGATAAAAGTGCAGATGTATGAACTATTTATATATTTCTGAACACTAATGTTTATCATCTTAAAAAAATTGCATTGTTTTCCATTATTTTTCTTCCTTTTAGCTAATAGATGATTTTATATTTATTGCAGCCGTTCTCTGTTGACCTAACGAGACCGTTTGGTCCAGTTATTGAAAAACCAAACCCAACTGCGTTTCTAACCGAGTCTCCTCTAGAAGTAATGCTATCAGGAAATTATAATAAAGTTCCTTTACTAGTTGGATACACCAATAGAGAAGGAATGCTGTTGGAGTACTTTCAAAAGAAAGCTTACGGCAAAATCAAATATCCTCTAGATGATTTTGAGACAGCTGTACCAGAATATTACAATATTCCAAAAGGAAGTGCTTTGTCAAAATCTGTCGCTAAGAGTATCAAAGAGTTTTATTATGGATCAGAAACACCCAGCACAGATGATATTGATAAATATTACATCGTAAGTGTATTTAAAATTAAATTATATACTCGTATATAAAAATGCATCAAAAAAGATATTTAACAGTGAAAAACATCAAAAATTAATCTATAAATAAAATAAATCTAACAATACTACTTTTTTTATCTATTTATAAAGTTGCCATTGCGAACAAAAATAAAAATATTCTACAAAGGCCTTGTTTTCGCACAAAAGAATACTTCTTGCGCGTTTTTCCTACGTTTTTTATATGCAAACAGATTAATGATAATATATTCATATAATTGTTTACTTATTTTCATTGAAATATTGTTTTCGTAAAAATGACAACCTCTTGAGTATTTCTCATGCATATCATACATATGACGTTTCTATGGAAAAATATGTAGGTTTAGTGATATTTACATTTAATCTTCAAATGATTCCTTTTAGTTACAATCAGATGCATTTTTTTGCCGTGGAATTCAAGTTTCTACTAAATTGATGTTGAACACTATAAACAATCCAGTATTTTTCTACTTATTTAATGTAGAATCTAATTTGAATTTGTATAAGAAAGTTGGAAATATTACTGAACCAGGTATTGACGATATATACATAAACCAATAAAATACAGATTATAACCAATTATCTTCAACTAGGCGTATGCCACGCAGACGATCTAGGCTACATGTTTAAGTCAATCATAACACCGGAATTAGAAGATGACAGTTTGGAAGCTAAATCCGTACACCGAATGATCAAATTCTGGACAAATTTTGCCAAATATGGTAATCCAAACCCAAAGAAAAAGGACTCACTTATTGATGTTACTTGGTCGCCAATGAAGCAGAATCAATTAGATTACTTAGACTTTGGGGCAACTTTATCAATTGAAACTGATTTAGATAAAGAAAGAATGGCATTCTGGGATAGCTTATCCGCAACTAACGGCATCAATTCAAAATTATGAATGTATAATATGTTTGAGCTATAAAATGTTATTGATTATTATATTTTGTTCATTCAAATTGTATTGATTAGTTCATTTTACTAATGAAAAACTGATTAGTAATTAAAATAATGGCGTTTTATTTCTTGTGGACGTAGTTTTTTGACACATATACAGACCACTCGGAATATCTATTATATTCTTCTATTTCTCTATCAGTAACTTTTTTGACTTTTTCATATTCAAGCTATTCAGAATAGCCTGCATTAGTTATGTTATTTTGATAGCCCGTCAATCAATTATAACGGCATTTATATTATGAAAGAGAAATATTAATATTTGTTCATACCTGTTTTTAATAGACAAATCTGTAAATTTGTTCTGCTTCATTTAATACAAAATTGAATTTAGAAAATAATTATTAACATATGAAATTTTGTATAGGTAATAGACAATGTTGTAATTGACTCTGGCAGTATGTTGTTTAATTGAATAACAATGTCTTAATTTGGGTAAGTTATTTAGTTAATATTTTAGGATTTTTATCTTTTATACCTTGACCCATATTGTTAAATTCAAAGCTGCATAACTACCATTAAGCAAATATTTTAACTAAATTAATTATCATCACTTTTGCTATCTAAATAATGTCTAGAACTACGTCAATTTTGTTTTATAACTTTTGCACTAACAATCGGTGAACATATATTCAGTTTGATAGCTAATACATCACATTCAACTAAACACAATTCTAATTGAAACACACATTATAATTCAGATAGAGCAATACAAAGCATGTAAGATTGGTAAACCTTAACATGAATCAAATAATAATACAAATTGAGAACGGTAAATTGCGTGGACGAGTAGCAAAAGACTATCTCGGGGGTAGTTACTATAGTTTTCAAGGTATCCCATATGCGAAACCACCAATCGGCGAACTTCGTTTTAAGGTAAGTACAATTTATATTTGAGATATTCAAACATACTAGAAGTAAATTGAAATAAATAAATAAAATTTATTCATCATATACCTAATAAGCATGGAGAGTATTAGAAATTGATAATGTAAAAAGCTCCTATATCATCAGAAAATGTGTCTTATTCAAGTTGGTGTAAAATATTAGAACACATTATATAGCACAGGATTAGGTATCACTTTTGTTCACTGTTAATCTTTGAAGGCTCCATTACCTCCAATTTCTTGGAACGGTATCAAAGATGCAACAAAAGAAGGTGCTAGAAGTGTATCACGGCATGAAGCTGATATTATCGGATCTGAAGATTGTTTATATCTTAACGTTTACACACCAGAGGTAAAGATTTTATTAATGTTCCTTTGTTACTTCGGAATGCAAAATAAGTTGTCAAAATATTATAATAATATATACAGTTTAAAAGTGAGTCAATTATCAATAATAACAAACTAGCCTTATAAAGAGGGAATACAAGAATATTTTAATGATAATTTCTAAAATATATTTAAGTTTATACAACTTAATCATCATATTTCTTAAAGACCAAAATGTGTTACTAACTGTGCGTTTGTAAAAATAATATATTGAAGAATTCACCAACAAAATCCAAATTCGTAAAATGTATCAGTTACAACTTAAAAGTTACATAGTTAAAATTCCGAAATACTATAAGCAAAGCCAGTTAACAATTAAATTGAATTGATTTTTAAGGCTGAAGTTGCTTTCAAATTTAATTTTTATAGCTACCCAAACTACTGAAAGAAACTGAAAAAAACAAATTGAAGCCTGTTTTATTTTGGGTGCATGGCGGCATGTGTCTTTTTGGATCTGGAAGTACTGAATTGCATGGCCCGGAATATTTAATGACAGAAAATGTTATTCTGGTTACCATAAACTATCGACTTGGAGTTTTAGGTACAACATTTATTCTAATTTTTTGAGCTGCCAGTATCATGTGTAATGTATCAATGCGCTTCTTGTCAATTGACAGTTTACGAATGCATTAAATTAGCCTATCAATAACGTACATTATTATATTTGATAAAAATAATTCCAAAACTGACAAATATAATTTTTATATACCGAAAGGCTTTATTTTGTTGATATGCTGCATCCAATTTTAGTTATTTTCCTACAAAAAAATAATAGTTTTTACGTTATCACAAACATATGCATAACAACTATACTTGCAATATCTATATTTTCGTATTTGCGAAACATTACTTAAAAAAAATATAGGTAAACACGATAAATCTTTAAAATATACATTTTGTTTAGATTAATATAATTCTAATTACTTTATTTGACTTTTGATACAGGATTCTTAAATCTAGAAGACACCTCTTTAGGCGTTCCTGGCAACGCCGCTTTAAAAGATGTTATCATGGCGTTGAAATGGGTACAAGAAAATATCAGTCGCTTTTCCGGAGATCGTCACAATATAACTCTAGCTGGACATAGTTCTGGCGCACTAATTGCACATCATCTAATGTTATCTCCCATGGCGAAAGGTTATTCATTTGATCTCCAGTGAACATCATAATTTTTTTAAAATTACCAAACATTTTTAGGTCTATTTCATCGAATTATACTACAAGGAGGTTGTGCTCTTACTACTTGGGCATGTTCATCACGAGAAACAAAGAACATAGCAAAAATAATTGGGTTTCTAAACGAAGATGAAAAAGAAATATTAACATTTTTGCGTACAGTTTCAGTCGAAAAACTCATTGAAGCACAGGAGCAATTAGGAAATGTAATAGTCGAATTTTTTGTGATTTGAATTATTAAACCATTTGGAGTGGATTTACATGTGTAATAAATACCTTTCCAGAGCTCGTATATTGCAAAAGCACAGTTTATCGCTCCTGTAATTGAGAATAAATCTGAAGAACTTGCACTTATAACACAGCATCCAGTAGATATTATTCAGTCTGGGAATTATAACAAAGTTCCAATGATGATTGGATATGGTGCGGATGAAGGACTTTGTAGCGAATTCATTTACAGAGACCGCGATTTTGAAAATTTCACTGATTTGCAAAAATGCATACCCCACTATTTAAACATTCAAAAAAATAGTGAATTGTCAAAAGAAGTTGTAAATAAAATACAGAAATTTTATTTTGAAGATTGCAATAGCAAGGAAGCGAAATTGAATAATTTCTATAAGGTATTGTCTAATTATGATAATTAAAAAATATATTCCTTGCTCCACAACTAATTCCTGGAATTAATATCGATATGTTTTGCAGTTGCAAACAGATTGTTTGGTTTTGTTGCCACAATACTATGCAATAAATATGCATATTAAGAATTTAAATAATCCAATATATTTTTACCGAAATTCTTATGACACAAGTTTAAATATTATCAAACAACAAAATAATCTCAAAATGCCTGGTAAGTAAATACATATAGTAAAATAAATTATATATATATATATATTATATATATATATATATATATATATATATATATATATATATATATATATGTTCACTATCGAATAAAATTTAAAAAAAAAACATGTGTTCGCAGTTATATAATTGACTTTTAACCATTTTTAGAAAACTTTATATAGGTAATATTACATTACCATATTGATAAAAATAATTTATTTTTCAGGATCTTGTCATGGTGATGAATTAGGTTACTTATTTAAAAATGATTACAGTAAATTATTTGAAAAAGATAGTGTCGAGGCCAACTGTGTAAGTACAGTTATCAAATTATGGGCAAATTTTGCAAGGAATGGAAATCCAAATGGAAATCAATCTGTAAATTTTATTTGGCAGCCCGTTCTGCCAAAAACGTACAACTTTATTGATATAAACACTAAACTTACAACTGGCCTTAATCTTGACATTGAACGAATGAAACTTTGGGATGAAATAAGTTGTATTAATACATATAAATCAAAATTTAATAATTATTAATAATAAAAATGAAAACATTAGCATATGGAGTAAATTGTGGACCATCTTTATACATCTAACTTGGGCACCTATCCAAAAGCTTTTATACAATATTGTATAGATATATTTATGTATCAGCTTAGAATAGAATATCTACTATATATATTTACTCATACAAAATTATTATAAAATTTGATATAAGTAATACGGAATAAATAAAATGTAAATATTCTCTAATATTTATTTTAATCATATATGTATATATATATATATATATATATATATATATATATATATATATATATATATATATATATATATATATATATATATATATATATATATATATATATATATATATATATATATATATATATAAAGAGTACTCACTTTATAATAAAGTTCAGTACAAGATAAGTATATAGTTTTAGCATTAGAAAGTAAAATATTTATAGTTGATAAATTGGTTACATCATTTTACTCGGTTTTAATTTTGTCTCAAGGTTAAGTTGAGTAGGGGAATTTCACTATTCTTAGTAATATATTTTGTTTTGTGACTCAGTAGTATTAGTATTATTTTGTGTTTGTCGCTATTACCAGTCATGGATGCACCAATTGTTACAACGAAACAGGGCAAATTAAAGGGGAAAGTGGCTACCGATTATAATGGAAAGAGTTATTATAGTTTCCAAGGAATTCCATACGCCAAACCTCCGATCAATGAACTCCGATTTAAGGTTTTATTATTAACATTTTTTTACTAATCTATATTGTTTTTTACTGCTATAAATACCTAAGTAATATTCCAATAAAATCAATGGAAATCAAACAATAATATACATTCATTATTTAATCCATAGAACAAAATTGTTGCCGACATTTTAATATTGTTAAATTCATTTTCATTTCTTATATATGTACACATATTTCGTTCCATACCAACACTCCCAGTTCCGTGTCTAGTTACACTATTTAAAACTCAAAATCAACTTCTTTTTTTAAACTAGCAAGATAATTTTTTATTATTTATGGAAAGATACCTATATGATTTAAATTATCATAATTTATGTTTACATAACGTGCATAAATAACTATATAGGAATTGTTTTAATTGATAAGCTAATCATATCACCTGAAGCACTGTATGGAAGCTTAGGTAATCGGGCTTATGTTTAACACGATCAGAATCAATTAATTTGTTTCTCATCTCTCTTGTCATTATATAAAAAGTGTGTCATTAGTAATTCTAATTTAATTAAAACCAATTTATTCTAATTTCATTAACATACAATATTAATATCAAGCGAGTGAATTGTAATTGAGGTCATTTTCACTATATAAACGTAATTAATGTATAAACATGCATGTACTTATATTTTTATTGCATCAATTAGATATCTATCATAAACTTATTGTTTTATTCAAAATATTATTAGGCTCCTGTACCCCATGACTCATGGACAGGAATCAGAGATGCTACTCAAGAATCAACTGAAAGTCTGTCAAGAGATCTTATAGACTCAACTAAAATAGTTGGATCGGAGGATTGTCTGTATCTAAATGTGTATACACCACAGGTAATTAAACAGTTTTAAATAATATTTGATGGAAAACGTACATCTGTGAGACCGGACTACTTCTAGAAAATTGACTATTTATATGTATTAACACTATAAATATATAATATAAATTAATGATATTTTTAGTTGCCTTGCAACGAAGCATCGTCCCCTTTTAAACCAGTTATGTTTTGGATACATGGTGGTGGCTTTATGCTGGGATCCAACCATACTGACATATATGGTCCAGATTATTTACTAACAGGAGATGTAGTTATTGTTGCCATCAATTATCGGCTTGGTATATTAGGTACCATATTTTAAATAAGGCAAATAGTAGAAGTAAATATTTAAAATATAATATATTTAGGCTTCCTAAGTTTGGAAGACTCTTCTTTGGGAGTTCCAGGAAACGCAGGACTTAAAGACATGGTTCAAGCTTTAAAATGGGTACAAGAAAATATTGAAAACTTCGGAGGGAATCCAAAAAATGTTACAATATTCGGAGAAAGTGCCGGAGGAGCTGCCTGTCATTTATTAACTTTATCTCCAATGGCTAAAGGTTTATTATTTACAGCAAACAATATTAATCAACACATTTAAATTCGATTTTTATAGGTCTCTTTCATAAAGCAATAATGCAAAGTGGTTGTGCATTAAACCCATGGGTATTTGGTAACAGAAACGGAATGGAAATCGCTAAACACTTCAATGTCAACAACACAAACGAAAAGAAACTATTAGAATTGTTGAGATCAGTGTCTAGTGACAAAATTTTGGAAGTGCAAGACAAAATTAAAGATGTAAGAACATATTTTTTATTTTAATATTTGTTTCAAGAATTCTTCGAACATCTCACCATATATACCTTAATATAATAATCGTTTACTAACGAATGTTGGTTGTAGTATTTAGGAAACGACAAAATACGCCCAATTTGTCCTGTGAAAGAGAAACTATCCGAAGAACCAGCATTTATAACTGAAGATCCTATTCATATAATCGCATCCGGAAATTATAACAAAGTTCCAATAATGATTGGCTACACAAATCGTGAAGGAATGATTACAGATATTGTAAACTACAAACAATTTGGATCAATGCAACTTATAAGTGAGTTTGAAACGAAAATTCCACATTACTATAATATTCCAAAAGGATCTGAACTTTCGAAAGATGTAGCGAGGAAAATACAAGATTTTTACTATGGCACTACACCATTATGTATAAACAATGTTGATAACTTTCTCAAGGTAAGTCTGTTAGAAATAGTAATTCTCAAAAGAAGATTATATATCTGCATAATTTCCTTTGATAGATGGAAACTGATGTACTATTTTGGCGTGGAATCTTTGTTACAATAAAAGAGCATTTGAAAACTATGGATTTACCCATTTACTTATACAAACTAACTGCTGAAACCAAATTAAATTTCTTCAAACAAATTTATAACTGGACTGCACCAGGTAACGTCTCGAAATAGAGCAATCGTAGCCACGTATAAGTATAAAAAATTATATTTTTATTCACAATTTATAATTGACTTACAATAGAATACATTTTTGAATTTCTTACTGAACCATTCTAAATTTGTTCTAGGTGTATCACATTGTGATGATATAGGATATTTATTTAAGATGAAAATGTTATCAGATATTGAACAAGGAAGCTACGAAGAAAATGTAATGACTAAAATGGTAAAACTATGGACAAATTTTGCTAAATGTGGTAATCCAAATCCTATTGAAGATGTTACTTGGGAGTCCGTACAAAAAGAAAATTTCCATTATTTAGATATTGGCAAATATATTTGTAGTGGTGCCAATCCCGATCTCGACAGGATGAAATTTTGGGATGAGCTTTCAAACAATAAATCTATTAATTCTAAATTTTAATACCATTATGATAATTGTATTTAAGACGGTAAATTGTTGAATTATATTTAAGTTTTATTAACTAAAACTGTTATTGTTTAGATAATCCGGGTTCACATTCCGGCGATGTCGATAAAATTTTCAGACGCGATAAACATTATCCATTGCAATGAATAATACTTAAATATAATACTTTTTTATGTAAAAATGATATATTGTATTGTATTCAGGGTTACAGATAAAGAATGGTTTTTTTTTCTTAAAAGTAATGTATTATTTTACATAATAAAAAAAAAATAAAGCTTCCCAAACGAAATTGTAGTAGATAATTCGACCGTTTATTATTTATTTTATAAGTTGATAATGCAATACCCATAAATCCTTTAAATAGAGTTCAGCAGTTAAAGGAGCAGAATTTTAAATATCATCAACTTCGATAAATAAATTTCATTTATCTTTCCTTGCTTTGAATTTAATATTAATTCCATCTGCGGTCTTCACCACTATATTTAGTACTAGTTTTGTGTCCGAAATTGATCCAACTGGCTCCAAACCATAGGACCGCAAAATCGATGAAATATTACATTTCATCTCCAGCATAGCAAATTTCTTTCCTAGAAATTCATTTTTAAATAAGAATATTACGACTAAAATTTTCTATTGAGTCACACCTATACAATTTCTAGGGCCTGCACTGAATGGTGTATATATATATATATATATATATATATATATATATATATATATATATATATATATATATATATATATATATATATATATATGCATATGGATGTTTATTTTTCACATTATCGGGTAGAAACTGGTCCGGATCGAATTTCTCTGGATCGGGAAATATTTTTGTTTATATTATACCTCAAGGAGGAAAATATGCATTTTGATTGGTTCCGCTGCACAGCAGCGCAAATGAAAACGCATCACAAGTGTTGTTACAAGTTTTTTAACGATGCTTTCACTTTTTACATTTATTTATATGCGAAAACAGCATTATTTAATATCGATTATCAACAAAGTAATTTGTAATTTAATGTTTTTGTTTTATTACTCAAATATTATATTCTTCACAGAAAAATAATAATATAGGTAAAATACGATTAAATATGTTTGATTGATCGTAATATTTTAATTATATTATTGATTATAATAGCAAAAATGCCAATATGAAATATGAAAATTGATGTCAGTCAATGTTGTTTCAATATGTAAATTAAATCGCCTGTTAAAATCGTAAAAAAAAAAAAAAAAACGCTATCGTTCACTGTAATATTTCGCGTGTAAAGTGTACCCACTTGAGTGTGGCTATTGCCCAAAGGACATTACCATATCGGTAACGGGACACTTGCAAATATATTGAAAAAATATGTACGAAAAATACCGGAGACACATTGAGAATGCATTTTTATTAAAATTTTATCGCTTCGTATGTGTGCTTTATAGGCGCTCTATGTTATAGCGTACTTTTCACGCTCGTAAATTGGTTAAATCTGTTTGGTAACGGATTCTACGACATCGTCATGCTTTTATTCTACTTAAATAGACGTGTCTTAAGGAGAATAGCTACGAAAATCCTGTCTCTAAGGAAGCCAAGCCGAAATATATAATTTTTTTAAATGCAATTTTTATATGAGAAATATACAAGGAATACGGCTCTGTTTGTTAAGATTCGCAGAGTCTGGCGAATTCTCAAGGTAAATCTCATTCCGGAAGTGCATTCTTTCAATGTCGGAACTAGATCCCGGTGTTAAATTGTTTCCGATATCTAAGAATTGCAGGTTCTCCTATGCTATATAGGTATACGACCGAATGCCTAAATAAACGACTTTCGTGGCGAATAAATGGGATTTTCGGTATTGACAACGTGATTGAAATTCACCACTGTCAACCAGTTTTATATCAATTGAACAATTTTCAAATTCAAACAAGTTCGAAAAATTGAAAGAGTCAAAGGGTTATTTAAATGGAAAAAGAATTCATTTTCTATGCAATTAATAGATGCGACCAGTTTTTAAGGCATCAATTAAATTGAAAAATATGATTTTAATCAAATATCTAGAATGGCTTCCTAAAATTATTACTATACTATTCGGGTACTGATAAACTAAAAGCTAAGTTAAGTGGAATATAAATCTTATTTACTCCATGCGCTGTTTGAGTAATAAAATCAAGTGTTCCATGAGCAGGGCATGAATGCCTTACATTATTACATCAACTGTTTAACATAGTGTGAAAAACAATGAACACATCACGTAAACGATTAACGACAACTTGCACAAGATTATAGACAGAATTGTCGGGCACACTCTGTGAATATATAACGCAGCTAACGACTATAATAAATCCATTAGCTGGTGTCACGTGACATGGGCACGTGGCGCCGCCGTGGCCAAGTGACAAACGACCGCACTAACAACAACCAGGTGCCGTTGATAGCGTCCCGACGCTGCGGAGGCAAATACAGAACATCGGTATACTACCAGAACATGTATGGGCCCAATACCGTCCTTTCTTCTCACATAAGTGCAACACCTTCTATATTATATACAACAATACACATTATTACTCGCCCTTTTATTATTTATATATATATATAACACATACCTATACTACATATAGGTACATACATAAAAAAGGCATGTTTTTTATCCTCGAACTATAGCTAAATCATGTAGTACAACTAATATTAGTCATGTACTAGATATAAAATTCCATCGTTTGTAAATAACAAAGTAAACTTTCTTAACCATTTCATAATAGATTATTTACTAAAAAACTAAAACTGTTGTGTGTTTACATGTGTAAATAAATATAGAAAAATCCAGATAAAAACGTTGTTTCCAAGGATTAAATAGAATAACTCATTAAAAACAGTAAATATTAGATTTATAGACGGAACCTACTTTCTGTGCAAATAAGTTTATCTAATCAGAATTTTAAAAATGCACATGCATTTTAAATTATATATATATACACCACTTTAGAATCCATTCCAAGCTAAAAAAAACTAAACCTACACATTTATTTTTCTAACTATCTTAGAGACACCACAAATGCATTAAGTAATATTTTTTCCATACTTAAATAAATCATCCTGAAGAACTAATTTTATCCATTAATTGAGGAAAATGTTATTTATTGTAAATGTTTAGCATCGTTTCCTTTTTGCAATAAAAATATATTTAATATTTTATTGTTTACCTACAAAGACAATGACATTTCCTGGTATTTTACTATGTCAAGATTTCCGTCAGTTGCAAATAAGAGAAAATGTTCATTCATATTAAATAAATTTGCTAAAAATAGAATTGCATTATTAAAGAATGAATTTCGCGAATGAAGTTTTACAAAAATTCCTTAGTTAGCCACTATTTTTAAAATTTGTGAATTAAATTATTACTCAGGCAAAATAGAAATATAAACGTTGATAATATACAAAAGTTGTTATTTCTTTCTTTGTATTGTAAGGCCTACTTTAGGTGTCCTATTTTCAATGAAGGTTACCTATATTTCTAAATATGTGGTTATTTAGGGTGTATTCATTTGGATACATGACAGATTACTACAATATATCAATATTGGTTAGATCTAATTTATACTATCTTATCTCTGACCTGAATTTAGAATATTTCAGCAAATAAAGAAAATTGTATGAAAATGTAGGTGTATATATTTTGGAGTTCATATAAATAGAGCATTCACCTCACATCAATATAAGTGCATCAGTAAAGTGCATTCACCTCTTAGCAATTTTTTTTAATGATTCCGAATTAAAAATTATAAGATAATACATCTTATCTGAAAAACAGCCCAACAAAATGTATATCATCTGAATAAAATTCATTACTCTAATAGGGGTTTACAATTATTAGAATAAACAAGTATTTAGTTTCAATATAAGTTTTTTTTCGTTCCTACAAAGGTTTAAAAAAATATATAAAATTCTCGATCTCATCTGTTATCTTTATCATAGTACTCATATTATCAATAAATGTGCCACTGACAATTTAATTCGTATAGGCCGAAAACAGTAAATAATTCTGATATTTTAATCTCGAAAATTCATTAAACATTTATATTTTAAATAATTTATATATTCATTAATAACAATCAAAAATTAAAAAGTATATTTATAAAGAAGAAATGTGATTGACTTCGGAACATTAAATAGGTTTCTATATGTGAGTAAGTATTGACTTGTAGCTTTTCATAATTTTATCAAATATTCTAACCAATTTTATCACCAAGCTAATAAAGTAGATAAATCAAGATATAAGCAAGTTTTCCCGAAAAACGTGGAATTTTTATCTAATATGTACCTATTGACAATCTAAACTAAATAAAATTTATAGTTCTCAATTTTTTTGGGAAAAAAAAGTATTCATAGCTGTTTTCACTGACATTTTTGTAGTTTCGCGCAAGAGATACTATCCTCGTTGTTATTCGGCCAATAGAATAAGATTGATAACAAACGAAAAATAAATATTTAAGATGCAATGTTTTCGTAACGCAGAAACACATTAGCAGAAGTGGTCTCGTCATAATATAAAGAGTTATCGACTTAGTGACAACCAATTTCAAACGTGAGTACCAATATATAATTTATTTTTTAGTCTTCTACATAACATAAAATCAAATATTTACTCATATTAAATTGCAAAAATAAATAAAATAAATACATTTTCCAATACCGGAAGCGTAAACTAACACAAGTGCTTCTGATATTTCCGAAACGAATTAAATTAATTATATATATCCTAAGAGAATACTGAAAATCATATCCAGTATTAACCTTTTTATAATTTAAATTTGTGGATGTATTAAACATTTTTTTTACTTTTCTCTAGTTTAAATTAAAACAATTAAATTTTATTTCAACGCACTAAGGAAATGTTTGGTATATTTTGAAGTTCGATTATTAAAAATATTATATTTTTCGTAGATTCCTTTTTGGTATCAAATGTTAACGAGATTATTGAAAAAGATAAAAAATTATCTATAAAAAATTATTTGAATTCAGTTTGCTTAAAGTGATTTGATAAAAAAGATTTATTGAATGATATAACAACAATTTCAATTAAAAATTGTGATTTATTTATTATACCTATATACACTGTAAAAAGTAAGTGTGTAGTTATCATAAAAATTAGACCCATGGAGTGAAAATAAATGTACATATTATTTGAGCAAATAATTTTTTTTAAAACTTATAAATCATAAAAACTAATCCCCTGACAATGTTTTTAAAATATATACATACATATAATTTTTACTTGTCTTCCATTGATATAATTAAAATACTGTATTTATTAATTAAATAAAAAAATATTTGTATTGAAACCAATCATCAAATTATGTGATGAATTATGAATGAACATCATGAATTTATAAACAAATAAATTTTTTTAGCATTCAGTTATAATCTTGCAACTTAAATATATCCTTTAACTCTAAGATTTGATAAATACCGCGTCAAGTAATTTCCGTGAGTTTATCTTATAATTCTTTTAAAAATTAATATTAAAAACAATAATTTGAAGGTCTCTTTTAATCAGTTTTAATATCTATTAACCTTCTTTTCATATCTTTAAAAATTAATTCGTAAAAACCCTTATTACAAAATACACTTTGTCAACAAATAGTTATAAAAAATAATTGATTACTCACCAGATAAATAATTCGTAATCATTCTAAGGTTGATGTAGGATGTAGTACCCTATCTTCCATGCGTGTTCCTGAAATTAAATAAAAATATTTTCTTCAATTTTAATATCTATAGAAATATTTCGTAAAATGAATGCAAGATTTACATAATATAATTTTAATAAATGTTTCAGATGAAGCTACTGCTTTTCGCAACTATTTTATGCTATACAGCCCTAGTAGCAGCTAAGGAAATATCCGAGAATTGCAGTGAAGAGGGCGATGTATGCAGTCACGAATCCGAGTACAATGCATACATAGACTGTGTTCAAGCAAATCGGAGACAAAAACGATCTATTGGCTGTCCACTTGCGGAACAAGAAGGTTGCGAGTACGTCGATTGTGCCGTTTGCGGCAATAGCTGCGGAACAGGCTGCACCCAGTGCGGAATGTGCACACCTTCCTGTCGCCAATGTTGCAGCAACACATGCTCGTCAAACTTGTGTTGCCATAAGACATGCCACAACCAATGTAAAACGAACTATTGTCGCACTGAATGCAAGCGAGAATGTAAAGAACGAATCAATGTAGACGACACTCATACCAGTGATACTGAGTATCATATGAGTGATATTAAAACCAACAATACTAATAATATACGCCATAATATTACAACGATTATTAACCTACATAACATTATAAATAATACCAACCTTATTGATATTCCAATCAAGATAAATAATACAAATTATAATAATATAACGTTAAGAAGGGATGGAGATGGTTTTATTGAAGTCTCTGGTTCGGGATCTTTAATAGGAGGAAGTGGTACGATCAGCAGACCTGATCCTGGTACACAAAACACTTGTTGTTTTGTAGTAGGAGAAAAACAATGTGTTAAATTACCATATTATCCCTTTGGGAAATGTTATCATGTACGGGAACGTAAATGTGGTTCATTCTGTACTTCTCCTGTTGTTTACAGTCGAAACGAAATGATTTGCAATGGCCACGGTGGTGACTGCAAGTCTAAGCTTGTCTACATTCCTGAATCACAACCTCGATGTATTCGACAAGCAACTTGGCCCTACGTAAATTGTAATACCCGACATGCCCGGCACGCTTCAGCTGAATTACCAATTCCAACTTCTTCTCATGTTTCTTCAACAATTGGAAGAGTAGAAGGTTTACCTAGTTACCCAGGAAGTTACCCAGGTGGTTATCCAGGAGGTTTTCAAGGGTATCCAGGATATCCAGCTTACCCAGGTTATCTACCATATCCTTATCCGAACTATCCTGCTTTTCCCGCATATGTTCCACAACCGTTTTATGGATACGGAGCAGTTAATCCGATGATGTATGGAGGAGGATATAGTGTATATCCTGGTGCATATCCAGGTACACATCATGGTGCATATCCTGGAACTTACCCAGGAGGAGCTCCTATTGGATATCCAAGTTTTACTGGTGGATACCCTGGAGGATATCCCGCTCCATACCTTGGCGGACATAATATTCAAAGTCAACCTGGATACGATGCATCTTCATCTTTACAAGATTCACCTGATACTTATAGTGATCTTGGGTATCCACAAAGTAGTTATATTCATGAAGTTGTTATACCATCGAATGGAAGTCAAGCAATTGATCAACAAACTGTTAATAGCCCTGTTAAAAGCACCGTTTCTAGGTACGCTGTTATAGCAATTGATCCGCCGAAATCTGAGAACGATGTTATTCCAAAAGAAAAACGTCATCGAAGGAAAAACGATTTACAAAATGAGAAGAAAGACAAATCTGATTCTAAATTCACTACTAAATATGCTGCAACTGATACAACTGCAGAAGACCAAACTTCTTCTCTAACTGCTACTACACTGGCAATGGCAACTACGAAAAAGTAAAACATGTATTTGTTTGTTTGTCGGTCAAATACAATTTCATCTAAATACTTATGTTTTAGATACTTTCAAACACAACTTTAGCGAATGCGATGTTCTGACTTTTCAGAAATTTTACGCTTAATTTCATTGTTAACTTTATAGATTATTTGTAGAAACTATTATTAGACCTGTATTAGTAAATAACAATCTGTGTATCACTCGATCAACGATATAGTTTTTATGATCAAAATAAGTTCGATCGCATAATGATTGTTTTACTTTTCGTAATATTAGATGAAAATGTATTTCACCTGTACATCTAATTTAATTCATTTGTTCTTATCAATAATCATCATTATTCATCTAATCAAATCGCCTATGAATTTCGTTTTTATAAGTTTAGGTAAAATTTAATATATTACTCTTATATTGTATTTTATTGCATACTATGTTCTCTTAATTGTAAATAGATATTTTACAAATTATTTTGTTTATTTTATATCATAAACAACTTCCATTTCAATTTAAAGTTTAATAACTAATTTAAATTGCATATAAATTGAATAAATTATATTTCCCTTTGATTTTGTTAAAAGAGTTTATATTTAAATTTATTTTTAATTACTTGTTTTGAGTCAACATTTGATCCTGATACATTTTACGAAATATATAATTGCATCTTCAATAACAAATAATTTATAAGCATAATTGCAATAAATAAAATGCATAGATATTACAAGAAATTATTATTATTTTATGAAAAAATTATTTACCATACATATAAATACAGTTTAGCTGAACATCAGGAAGTATTTCCTTATATATAATATTAATCATTGCACTTACACAATGTTCGTCGAAGCAATTTTTTATTTATTCTCAATAATGTAATATTTATTTATTTAAATTGTTAGAAGATAAAACAATTATTTTTATATAAATAGATGACAAGAAATTGATTTTTTTTTATTGCAATTATTTATTTACCAATAAGGTATATGAGTGCTCCGTTTTATTATAGTTAAAATTTACCACATTTTTCCGAGATTTCCTATAGGTAATATATACATTTTTTAAATTATTATTCAAATAATTATACAATGTACTGAGTTCAAAGTATGCGTAAAAAAGTGCGTATAGAAACGAAATATCTTATCAAAAAATTCAAGGTTCTTATCTAAAGTCAAAATTTATAAATAGGACCCTCAAAAAAAATAACAAGGTATTGCATTCTTTTCGTTTATGGTGTCAATTTTATCTGCAATGAAGACTCAGGTAAGTCATATCAAAATTATACTGCTGTATTCATAGAAATATGTAAAGTTGATTTTAGTTACAGTTATTTTATAATGCTAATAAGAATAATGAATTTAGAACAATTGAAATTAGACTTCCAATTCTATTTGAATGTGGCTTTAAAATCCATGAATATCTGGACAATTTTTAATGTGATCCAATATTATTATAACTTTCTTTATTCAATTTTTTAAAATTTGAAATTAATCATGGCTAAAATATAATTTAGCAATATTCTATGCAATAGAAAAACCTATTAACAAATAATACACATTTCCAAGAACAACTTGGAGAATATGTTTTATTTATATATTGATTGATATATATAGAATACTTCATCTGCATTGTTGTAACTTAGAATAGAATATCGATAACCTTGAATAGTTTATGTGACAAAAACGATTTTGTTAAATCAAATCAAGCACGTGTTCGTTTTTTTCAATTTTAAGTTCTAAACTTAATCATTTAATCAAAAAAATTATTTATTTGAAAGAATAACGTATTTCATTTTTGAATGGAAATTTTAATAATTTTTTTCATTTTCTTGGATATTGAAAATAAAATCTTTAATGTCTATTTTATTTCATATTATAGGGCATATTGTGCTTCAAAAAAATCGTTTTATTATATATAAAAAAATTATAGATCCTATTGGATCTTCTACTATATTGTTAATTAAATATATTGGAGTGCAATGACTTAATTATGAAATATTTCTCAAAATAATAAAAGACTTTTTAATCAACCAATATATATTGTAAATATATTTCTTTTTAGTTTGTTCCAATTTACAGATGTACAATTTTTATCTTGTCATTATTTTTTGCACCTTATCAATTAAATAAAAAATAATGAAGGACTAATCTATCTAGAACAAATACTATAATATAACAATTAACATGTTATAATGTTCTTAAACAATTTTATCGCCAAAATTCAATATAAGCCAGATTAGGTATTATCACATTTTATTGACAGAAACATTGGGCTAAAAATTCAACACATAAGCTACAATAGATCTATTTATGTAACTTTTTTATTTATGATTTTTATCTGCAAAATGACAAACAACGAGTGTTACTAGGCGCAGTTAAATCAATATAACATCACAAATATTAGTTTTATTTTAGTCGACCAACTCTCACATTGCTCCAAGGCCTTGTACACTTTATAAGGATTAAGGATGTATTAATAGATCTTATATAATTTTATTAAAAAGTATTTAGATTTGATATTTATGATTTTGAAATTATTATTTATATATATATATATATATATATATATATATATATATATATATATATAATAATTAAAATGAACGTCAGATTAATAGGTTGTATAATAATTATATAATATTTAGGTGATTTTATCGATATTGGCAATTGTCCTTTTCGCGGCACTTGCAATTGCTGGGCAAGATTGTACTCGAGAACCATGCGAGCAACAACAAGCAAACTGTGCCTCCTGCTCGAATTGCTGCAATAGAGGTTGTACTTCGCAATGTGCTCAGACATGTCAGTCTTGCCAGACTTCAAACTGTTGCAGCGAACAACCAAGATATATCCAACAACCGCAAGCACAAATAAGAGAAGACGTATCATGCATTGGCGATTGTTTAAATAAATGCAAGGGTAGTAATTGCAATGTAAACTGTCAACGAATTTGTTACGCAAGTCCCCAAGTAACGAAACCTGCTAGTACAATAAAGAACGAATCAAGTGTAATTGAAGTTCAAAACAAGAATTACATCCCGGTGAATGTGACAACACTTATTAAATTAACTAATCATATTACGAACGTAAATCGTATCTATACTCCAATTAATATTACGAATGTGAATCACAATCACATGCCTACACAATCTGTAGCACCTTTGCCTATTGTGAACACCACAGTACCTTTGAAGAAATGTTGTTTCATCTTACATCCGGTTTATTGTCACCATATCTTAGCGCCCCCGTTTATTAAATGTACCCAGAAACGGGAATGGGATTGTTCGGATATGTGCACGTCGGTTGTGATACAGATTGTTAAGGTTCCACATCCAGTTCCATATCCAGTACAACAACCAGCGCAAATTATCCAAAGACCACCGGTTATCATACGGGACCCGCCAAAGTATGTTCCGTATCCAGTCCCGATACCACAACCTCAATATATACCACAACCTCAATATATACCACAACCTCAATATGTACCACAACCTCAATACATACCACAACCCCAATACATACCACAACCGATAGCTCCTCAGCCAATAGTAACTCAACACATAATCCCACAACCCATAATACCACAACCAATAGCACCACAACCAATTGTACAACAACCGTTTACTAGATGCCACTATATAAACCAACATCCATGGATTCGGTGTAACCAATATCAAGCTACAAGTAAGTGTAGCGCCTGAAAACTTATTGCTAACAACAAATAAATAAATTGATAATAATTACAGATTGCGGTGGTTGTTACTATTGCAATGGCCAATTAAATCCAAACAAATGCGGTGGACAGGAAAGCACATGTTCAAATAACTGCCAGAGATTACCGATAGCTGGTGATTCATATATTTCCGAACTATTAAAACAATATGGACCATTGTATTCTAATCCTGGACAAGGACCAATCGGTGATATCCTAAATGTACAGCAACAGTTACCAGTACAACAGTTACCAGTACAACAGTTACCAATACAACAGTTACCAATACAACCGATACCAGCACAACAAGTGTCTCCCTCATAAACACATTTCGAAGAAATGTATTTATGTATGTATCGAAAATGTATTTTCTAATTTTTAAATACTTATAAAAACACGTAATGTATTTTTTTCTTATTAAATGTAACATTTAATAAAAAGTACTCATCAGACAACAATATCAATTTAAGAGAAATTATCATAAATAACGTCGTTTTCCATGTACAGCAAATTCATAAAATTTAACTATAATAAACCTAAAAATAAACACATCTTCAAAACTGTATATATACAAAATGATATTCGTTTGATTGAAACTCAGTATCATTTGTGTTTTAATAACGTTTTAAATACTAAAAACAAAAGTAATAACTCTCCCTGTCTGCCATGAAGTTGGTGACGACAGAATTCGTTTGTTTCAATTCTAGAAACTCAATTTAGCATGTCAGCGGAGACAAAAGAAAAGTCTTTTATATAAAAATAATCTCATAAAAACACAATACTTGTCGCGTTTTGTTGGAAAACGTGCACGACGAACCAACCTTTCCAACATTGGGAAAAAATCGCGTTCGACTCGAAAAAAAAACTTTACTTTTTCTTAAGCACGTTATTCGCATCAAAAGATAAAAGATTGTTCATAAAAAAAGTTACTTTTAATTCAATAAAGACGTCACTGCGAGGCGCTCGACGTTTTCTTCACATTTCTTGGCTGATACCGCTTCCGAACGAATTGAAAATTGTAGAAAAGAAAAACTATACGATACAGTATTATAAAATTGAAAATTTTCCTCGCCAAAATGTAAATTTATATAAAAACATTTTTATATGCAATAGTACCTATATAAAATATTCATAATATATTTAAAATTAGAAATCTAATTTAAATATAATAATGTAATTGATTACTTGAATCCGTAAGTTGTGAAAATAACGTAACGTAATTTATTACATTACATAAATCCTATGTATGTATTGTACATCGAACAAAATTACTTATGCCAATATGTACTATAAAATTATGAAGTGAAATAAACAATTTCGAATATTGATTTAATTTTGAAATTAAACAAATATTTATACTAATCAACGAACAAACAGAAAACAAATATTTTAAATCATTAATAAACATATGTATATACATTTAATATTCAGTGTTATCATTTGAAAAAAATATATTGATGAATAAATCCAGGAGTTTATAAATTTAAACAATTTAATTCCTGATGATTGAAGCCGTGCGTAAATTTTATTGCGTAATGTAAATGAACTTAATTTGGTTTTGCAAATTGCCAATTCGTTTAATTTTTAAAATATCGACGTTATTCGAAATTTTCACGTGATAGAACACGAAAGATTCAATTGTAGATATTTGATTTTCATAACGCCCCAATTTGAAAGAATGCCAAATATTTTCGTTACATATCGACAAAATAACAACTGCACCTAGAAACTGCGGCATGGTAGGTGCATATAGTTTTAATAAATGTAGTGAATCCGTCATTTTTAGTATTACTTATATAAATAAACGTTCTAAAGACTTTTTTGGATGTGCTACAAAATATCCGGTTAAAGATTTATATAAGCGTCTTAAAGGACAGAAAGCATGTCAAACAAATATGCATTTTTTATATTGCAAAAAATGCAAGGTAAATATTTTCGAACGAAGTTAATATAAATAACTTATTTGGCGTAATTTTCTTTTCGATGCAGCAGGTAAATGTGTGTGTGTGTGTGTGTGTGTGTGTGTGTGTGTGTTTGTGTGTGTGTGTGTGTGTGTATGTATGTATGTGTGTGTGTATGTATGTATGTGCGTATGCGTGTGTGTGTGTCTGTGTGTGTGTGTGTGTGTGCGTGTATGTGTGTTGACAGAACCTCTCGGGTGCTGTCAAATAATATTGCTGTATGTTCGACATCGACAGACATCGATCGAGGAAGGTATTTTCAAATATGGAAATAAGCTGAACCTGCTAGCAATTCACCGATAATATATCGAATCAGGAACTCTTCGTATCTTTTCAGCCTCGGAAAATATGATTTTGTGTAGCGACGCGGCACATGTAAATATAGACTTTATCTGCGAGGTAAAGGAAACGCAAGCACCTGAATTCGAAAATATATACACCACAAATATAACCATAATCTAATTTATTAATATCCTTTTATCTGTGCACTCTAAATTATATTATGTATAGGTACCTATATTATATTTTAATATTATTTAATTTAGAAATTATACTTTCTACATTTTCATAAATAAATTGGCATCATAATAAAAATATTTAGATCGTATGTAAGAAATGTAACGCTTGACACAACAATATGAGAAAAGAAAAAAGTAATACAGAGTAAAAAATATAAAAAAACGCGTTTTTCCATCAAATATTAACAGGATGTGTCTTCGTCATTATTATACGTGTGCCTCGTTCGTCGTCGCTGAGTCTCCAGGGCTCTCTGTCTCCTAAATCATACAACGTTTATATAACCACCCCCTAATGAGTTGCGGTTATATCTTTAGAACAAGGTGTTAAATCACTTTAAAATAATAAACCGCCCCACGTTGATCATGCCGCTGTTATAGCATCTAATATTTGAATTTAATTTCCAGAAAATGTAGGTATAGTATTAATAATGTGCTCGCACCAAAATCGTTTCTATCCGAAGTGAAAAATATGTTTTTAATATACGTAACGATTTCTTGTAACTTCGATCGTGATGTTTGTTGTTTAGGTAATATATAATCGTGTTATTTCTGTGGCATGATAAAACCATATTTTTGGGTAATCTCTAATTTATGTCCACGCATTAAACATAGGGTTGTTGTTGGTACGCGAGATTTATTTTATGGAGGAGGGTTAGTGTACAGTCGTGAGGGGGTTGGTGGATGCAGATTCGAAGCGTGCAAAGTGGCGGGTGTGAAGGGAAGTTGTGTTGAAACGCGAGCGTCTGCAATTTCCGGCGGATGTAGCGCCCTCGGCTAAAACCGGAGAGTTACACTTAATTTCCTGACCGAATCAAACATTTCTCGTATATTATACATTTTTTTCTCTCTACTTTTCAGTATATTATAAGTAGAGGATTGTGCGACTGCAGAAAATTTCATTACAAATTTGAATCTGTACACGTTCGAATTCATGGATTTAATAGAGTTTATCTGACTAGATTTAATATAGTACTAATAACTATATAATAAGTAGTGTAGTGTGGATTAGTTAACAATCGCGTTATCTATAATCCAATTTCCAGCAATAAATGCCCTAGTTTCCTAAGATAAGTCAAAAATGTCTAGCATTTAATCATTCATTGCCGAAATAATTTCAACTAAATCTACCGGGTTAAAATCACACAATTTTTTCTGATCAATACAAAACTTATTATTCATTATTAATATTTAAGATATTTGGCAAATGACATTTTTTTCCTTTTACTAGATAAATATTAAATGAGTTTGAATATAGAAAGATAGAAATTTAAAATATTAAGGGATGAAGTAGATATTGAAAAGTGAAGCGTAACGGAAACAAACAGAAAAATGTGTGAAATGATGATTGGAAATGAAATAAATTGTGCAAATTTCCATGCCTATTGAGGACAAATACATCATTTATGCACCCCTTGTTTCCAAGTGAAAATCAGTATACGATTGTTAACCATTCGTGCTTTCAGCAAAATGTCTATATAGGGTTGTCGTTTTTTTTCATAAAAAATTGGCTGTTATTTCAACTCAACAACAAAATATCCATTAGACTGTAATGGACTATTTTTATAAAGAGCCATAAACATTTATATACTTGTACAATTCTATACATTTCACAATAAAAATGACGTGGAACATTGAAAATTATAACATATTATAAAGGAAAATAACAAAGTAATGTACCAATGCAATTTGCATTACACTGGTGTATTTAGTTCGTTCATTGATATCAATTGTTTTCAAAAAAGAAACATGAAATAATTTCAGCTGAATGTATAAAAATATATATGTATGTACATCCTTTATTTATAAGCCTGATTTTCTAAGTGCAAGTATATGAGCATTGGAGCATTAGATTTCAATCCCGGATTAGGCTTCACGTATTTTCATCGCATCCTTTTAGCGATCAATCTACTTATTCGCTCTCGTTCTTATCGCACCTGTGTGCTACTGCCTGCCTTTGTGAGTATGTGAGGTGAGCGACGCGTGAATGGCACAAGTACGTGCTCTGTTTTTAATGGTTGCTTCGTGCATTATATATGACTTTATTCAACACAGTTAAAGAGCTAAATTGATTTATTTTTTGTACCAAATGGACCAAAATAGACGCGTCACAAATTGGATTACTTTACAACAACTTTACTGTTAACACATATGTAACCATGGATATATGGATAACACATAAATCACGAAGAAATGCTGCATTTGAATGGGTACCTAATTCGATTATAAAGTAGAAATAATCCACGGGTGTAGTTTTTTTGTTTATAAAGATTGTGCAACGCAGTAAATCATATTTCAATTAATGGGACCGAATGAAATATATTGCGCATTTATTAATAAATTGATACATACAAATACCGAAATGTATATTTCACATACCACATAACATCAAGTACAGTTTACACCAATAATGGCGGTAAAACTGTATTATTTATTATAATTTCATTCGTATATAAAAATATAAAATTTAAAAATAAATTCACTATTTAAAATGGCCAATGATTAAAACTTAATTATTTCTAATGTCCACATTATCACCATAAATTTGATGCCGGAACATTGTTTATACAATTTTCTCTAAACCCTTTCACAACTGTACTAACTTTAAGCCAATTTACATTTATTTCCCGTAAATCTGAATTCAATTCACTAATATCAGCATCATTTATTAAATCACCACACTCTTCTTTCATTGCCTTTCCGGTAGCGTTATCTTCATACACTGTTAAAAAACTACAACAATTATTTGTAGAGTTGTCGTCATACAATAAGTTCACTGTTAAACTATGCGAATTTCTCGGCAACGAAAATGTGGACGACGGCACGAAAAAGTCCAAACTTGCATTGTCTAATTTAACCATTTTCTCTTCATCCATTTTAAAAAATATGTGTAAATTAGTTAATGGTAATGATTGCTCCATTTTATACATCCATTCTTCAGATAAAAATATTGATCTGTAAACATTTTCTAATAAAAAAACCAAAGAAAAAAAAAAAAAAATATATATATATATATATATATATATATATATATATATATATATATTTGTGCTATTAAAGTATCCAAATATGTTTTCTAAAATATCCGGCTTTCGAAGTAAATCATTACCTTAATATTTTATGTTGAAATTTCGTTGTCAAATTAAAATGATTAGATTCACTATGACCACTAGCCAATACCGGAATGTTAAACCTATAAATCTCTTTCGGATTCATTGGAGTTGCTCCGAGGAGCACTAAAATTTCTCTGACCTTATTGCCGAATTGAAACATTTTCTTAATATTATATAAAACATCTTCTATCGTATCGAAAGTTGATGATGCCATTCGATATTGTTTCTCTGCAAAAATATTCCTACTGCGATTGGTGTCTGATGCATCACTCTGTTTTCGCTTGGCTGCGATAATATTTTTCAACCAGTTATATGGATAAGGGATTTGTGATTTTTCATAAATTAAACATTTTAATATTTCACCAACTAATGACGCACATGTTAAAGGGGTTAATACTAAACTAGACGTAATTACATCTAATGTGTGATTCTTTTCACTATTGCTATTCATATTATTGTTTATATACGCCCGTTCTACAAATCACTTTAAAATAATTTCTTAAATATAAACCAGTATTTTAAATAACGACACAAACAAATGTCAAGAGTTCAATTATCCCAATTACGTCATAAAAAAAAAAGTCCAATGCTACCAATCATGTAGCTAAACTAAAATTTAAAAGTATTTCTTTCTGTTATAAACACTGATAATGAAGTTGGTTTTACACTGCTACATAATTCCAAGTTGCTGTGTTCAGCATTTAGTATTTTAGTGCACTAAATTGTATTGGTTGGAGTAGCGACAATTACAAGAAAGGAAATGTTGAATGCTATAGGGTTAAAGTTGTCGTAAAACAAGAGAAATGCATTAAAAAAAATGATGTATTTAAATATTTTGGATAGACACAATATAAAACTCTTATTTTTATAACTGTACTCTCCAATCACAGATTTGTAGCGATAAAATATTAGATCAATATATGGGCAATAAACATAAATTAACAACGTTAATATAAAATATATAAAAATTATAACTAAATAATTACGGTTTAAATGCTTCAACTTGTCGTTTGATCCAATCTATATTATTGAAAAATGGATGAGCTTTTATATCTTCAGTTCCGTTTAGACCGCAGCCTAATCGATCACGTGGTTCATACACTAATAGCTACATTTAAAAAAATTATATTTTGTAATTACATGATTTTTTATTTATATTTATACCTGTCGTAATAATGATTTTCCTTCGGGCGACACATATTTTGGTATTTTCAAAATAGTGTAACTCGACATGCCTTCAGGATGTACAGATTTTAACGGCTACAAAGATAAATAATTAAGAAAATCAATAGCAGTTTGGTTGTTTTTAACATACCATTCCTGTTAATAGTTCATATAATATTGCACCAAAACTCCACCAATCAGCTGCATATGTTACATGAAACAGCCCATGTATTTCCGGGGCGCAGTAATAATTATTTTCGTATTTTCTAAAAAATAATTTACCTTTTTCCCGAAAATTACAAATGAATGTTAGGTACAAATTCTCGTTTTCGTCTATTAATAAATTTCGTGGGTTTAAATCACTAAAATTATATATTTGTTAGTCGGGGAAAGTGGAAATACATTTTGTGCGGAAACCAATGTGTTTGACGTCACAATTAGTTTACAATGAACTCTCATTGTGCGCAAATTACTTACGAAATCACTACTCCAATTTTATGCAGCTTATCAATTGCTAGTAATAGTTGGGAACTCCATTTAATTGTATCTGCAAGTACTGGAATGTAGTTAACACAACTGAATTCTTCAGTGAAAGACTTTTCACTTATGTTCCTTAAGAATGGTTTAAAATTGTCAGTCGTTGCTTTGTTTGCGGTTTTTATCTTATTTGTTAATTCGTCGGTAATACTCTGTTCACTATCAGCTTTTTGAATTTTTTCACTTTTTGATATTAAGCTAACAATTGAAGATTCCTCAGTATCACTCTTCATGAGATCACTAGATGAACAAGATTCTGCTAAATCTTTCATTGTTTCAGTTTTTTTCGATAATGCATAATCTGTTATTAAATCTGAATAACTACAATCGGATGACTCCGAACTTGCGTCATCGAATTCTTTATCAATTATGCGCGATGTTTCCTTTTCGAATGAAATCATTGATAAAGTCGGGTCGATTTCCTTGTTTTGACTTTTTTGTTTTATATAATCAAATAGTTTTCCTCCACTACAATAATTATAGTTTTATTATATTAGTAGAAAAGAATTATTAGATAAATTAAAAGGTTTTCGTATTTACAAATTGCAATCAAATGTTATAACTTACTTTATATATTGTGTAACAATAAATAGTGCATTCAAACTATCGTAATACTGATATAATTTAACCATATAAGGCACATCTTTTGGTATATTTAAATATACGGAATTCGAAGTCTGTGGCCCTTTTTGTATAACTTTTAAATAAAAAACATTTTGTTCCTTTTTGTGAAGTACGACCATGCCATTTCCGATGATTTTCAATATTTTATAATAAAATAAATCTTCAAGGGGCCGTCGTATATTATATGGCGTTAATTCTAAGTCTGTTCTACACAACTAAAAATCGAAAATAATTTATTATTTTATATACGATTAACAATTAAACTAGTTTACGCTTTTTATCTGTGTAATTTCTGGTGATAAATGCAAGTTATAAATTTTCTCGGCTCTTAATAAATATTTTTCGATTTTATGTCTAATCATTTGTCGCCTCGTTGAATCTTTATCACCTACAAATTTTTATTAAATGATGTTTATTTGTTAATAAATTTAAACATATTTGTACCTTTGACGCCTTCTAACAGAATTGCAATTGCATTTTTATAAGTTGTGAACGCGTCGTGATGTTTTTTATCAAATTCATATTCTGTTGCTTGCCTTATAAGTTCAGCAGCTTCGACTAAGTATTGATATTGTGTTGCATTTGCATCTGCATTCAAAAGTGATTCAGGTGTTGATGGTGGTGTAGGATAAATATGAACACTTATATTATCTAAAGTGATGGTACGTATTGGTCGTGTATTACTAACTAAATCAAGCGAGGGAATTGTGGAAATATTGGATATTGATTGCGATTGGTTTAGATTTATGGATGATATAGATCTTCGATCTAATATAGAAATGTCGTCAACCTATGAGTGACAAAATTACAGTAATGAATTCTAATTAGTGCGTTTGTAGTTATATTACATGAATAACTGAAGCACTTGTGCTGCTGAAAGTTGAAATCGAATCGGAATCACTGTGTCCATCATGCTCTTCTTCTGAGTTTGGATAAGTAACTTCGGGATCATTTGGTAAATTTAATTGGGCTCTTATAATATTTATATTACTATTCAGTGATTCCTGAGGTGTATGACTTGTCTATAAAGTACGTTACATAAATAAATTTGCGGTCATATATAGTTCAATTCTAAGCAAAATCTGTAATTTTGTATATAATAACAAGAATTCACTTATTATTTTTTTAAAAGAAAATTTACATTTATTTATTTAACCGTGTAGACTCGAAGTTATACGTGTTTAAAAGTTCCCTACGTTATTTCAAAATAAACATTCGCATAATTTTGAAACGATTTACTTATAAAATATTAAATTCGAACAGGATGACGTCACTGCCTTACTTAATATAAATAATTTGTATAATTTCAAGGGCTTTTATTTTAATTAGTGATAACACTAATTGTCTCTACAGAATTACAGATTAACTTATAATAAAAGTAATTTATAACACATACTTCAAAAAATTTAACAAATTCTTCCGATTTAAATAGCGGAGGGTGTATTGCAATAAATTCAAGAAACATCAACACACTATTCTTTCTTTGGTTTATAACTTCAATATCAAATCTAAAAACGCCTGTTTTCACATATTTGTTGTAAAATACAATTAATTACTACCTTTTGAAAAATGATGCACTAGCTAAATTCGGGTACTTATCCACTATGTGCATTGATTTATGCCGAAATTTTAATTCGCGATGAAGCTTTTTGAAATCGTTGAACCGCTTCCAGACTGTTACTTTTGTAACAGCATCTGGACATGTTTTTGGATATACCTACATCGAATTAAAAGTAAAAACATCGGTGTACATAATTTAATTAACCTTAATTTTCTTACGATCGAAACTATTTTATACAATGTAAACCCTTTTATGTGTTTACATGTTTCGGTTATGTCGAATATGCGGACCCATTTATCGTTAAACAAAGCCATCAATGTCAAAACTACATAAAAACTAACACAATTTGACGATTTTTATAAATTTCAAACCACACATACACAACTGTCAAAGCCAAGTGTCAAACTGAAGGCGGTACAATCATCGGTAAAATGTTTTATTATTTTTGTACACGTCCTTTCACTAATATCACTTATTACCGAAATTGTAAATGTATTTAAATCACTTATTAATTTAGCATATAATATTAATTAAAACATAGGTGAATTAAAAAGTTTTTTTTTAAGTGGTTCGTATGTGTATCCGTACCACATTAGTAATCACGGGAAAATAATTATAAAACAATAGTTTTTTCCTTGTTAATGTCCTTCGATGCGTTTAGCATTCGTGAGATAAAATCACAATTAAAAAAAGGATGTTATAAATATATCGGATTGGGTAATTACTAAAATGAGTCAAAATATAAGCTGATAAAAGTTAGAAAACAAGTTTATTGCAGATAACAGCAATGTTACAAATAACATCAATGTAATTTCCATAAAAAAATATAAAACTTTTTTTTTTTTGTTTAATAATTAAAACAATCTCATAAGTAAATAAAATGTAGGAAATCATAGGTAAAACAACATGAGTAAATAGTATTATTTTGTGTAAAATTGACTTTTTCGTTTTCATGCTAGATTGATAATGTAGCAATAAGAACTATACTTATTTAATTATATAGTAATATCTTTTCTTTTTAAGCGTATTAATTTTTATTTAAATGCAAGCGATTGATGAGACATGTTAATAAAGAGAATACTTGTTAATTATTTATGCATTAACACTCATTATTCAAACATCATGTTCAATCTAAAAAAGTAAAAACATGCGGGAATCTGAAGTAATAATAAAAAAGTTTATGCTTTTTTTAGCAAGTCTTTGATACCTTAAGAAACATGTCGTAAATAAAGAATTTACCTAGAAAGGTGTTGTTGCATTTGCAAAGAAGCAACTTCTTCGGATGGGGTTTCTTTAAAAAGACTGGACGAGAGATCAATTACAACATACAAACCACAAAGCAATAATGGACCAATGATTGCGCCTTCGAAACCTAGACAAAAGATTCCACCTGCTATCGCCAAACCCGTCAAATATGGATGTCCACTAAAACGAAATGTAATCATTCAACCACATGAGAGTCGATTGCGCGTCTTGCTTAATGTAGTAGTATTTATATTGCATACCCTTTAATCTCTTTGTATATAGTAGTATCAACAACCATACTCGGTAAAAATTGGCAAACAGCTAACAAAATGGCTTTGAAACCACAAGATTGGGCGAGCCATAGGTCCAAAACCGCTGGAATACAAGCCCAATAAGTTCCTAAGAAGGGCACAGCTCCCAAAACAGTCGCTAATGCTGGAATAATCATAAAATATATCTCCTAAACAACGGAAACTAGTTTAAATCCTAGATACCTGATGATAAGTACACAATTTTGACGCCGAATAAATTATGAATAAACCAAGTCCAAAGTCCATAAAATAGAGCCATTTTAAATGAGGCTCTAAACACTCCATTTACTGCTCCTTCTAAGGCCACTCCAAATCGATTACCGTTATACGGTGAGAAATTTGATATTAAATCGACGGGCTTGTACATATCACCACTTGAACTTAACAAGTAGAAAAGTGTTGTAAGAAAAACAATCTATAAAATGGAAAACAGCTTATGTATTATTTCGTTAATATTATTCTACGTTGCCATATATAAAACTGGATATTATTTCAAGAAATAATGCATATAAGAAAGTCACAATTAAGTACGTATAGTTGAAAATAAGCAATACTAGTAGACAATTAATAATTACCACATTCAAAATGAAGTTTAATACAGCAGTGCCCCCTCCTAATAAAATAGACAATAATGCACTGAAAGAACCGACTAAAATTGTCAAATTCCCCTTCAAAATGGACCACAACGATTCAAAAACAGACATAAATGTACCAATATTTTGTTTAACAAATTCAATAAGACCCTGGACATTAAACATTTCTGCAAATAAATATGTTTATAGTTTTAATTCGGAATTTGCAAATGACTGTAGGAACCTGGCGATTTTTTTATGTCACTAATGAACGCTTCCCATTGGTTCTTAACAGCATCAGGTGTTACTTGAGGTCCTGGTATATTATCAGAAGACATCCACGCTTGGTAAACTCTATCCCACAGTTCCAAAACTTGTTGTTCTAATTTCGCTGATTTAACCGTATCTACATCACTCATCATACCGCGTATCTTAAGTAAATTTTAATTATTGATTGAGGTCATAATTAGCAATTGTAGCACATACCAATTTACTTATTCCTTCACGACCATACATATAAGCGTTATCCAAAACTGAATCTAACGTTTCATCTAAAGATGGTGGTAAAAGTTGTCGTAATTCCGGATTGTGTACAACTGTACTATTTATTATATTACCCGTAGTTTGTACTAACATAATTGCCTCAGCGTAAATCTAAAAATATATCTCTTATTGATTATAAAATTATCTATCTCTTTTACACAATTATAATTTACCTGAATAGCAAAAAATACAGAGCCACAAATCAAAAACACTATCAATCCTGACATGACCATAACGCTCGATACAGTATCAATACTATTTCGGATTCCATCTTTGACACCTGCATTGACTTTCAGTGATATTTTATACAATCCTCGGATGGGTGCCGGTACAAATGCATCGTATCTTTCCGAGCACCATCCGTACACTGTATTGCCAAATTTAGCAAAATAACCACCGATCCACTTCCATAAACCCAAATAAATACCAACATGTTTTGTCACATAGATCAGTATAGGTAATGGTAACAATGGTAGCAATGCAATGTTTTTCCAACAAATCATAGCGCCGCACGCCCAAAACAATACGTACAAGTAGGTTTCGCTTGGTAAGGATTCGTTGGAGTTTATAGTCATTTGTGATCGTAACGATAAGTATTTTCGATCTAATAGACTTTGGGGTTGTAATCGATTGAATTTGTTTAGTGGTGATGGGTGACTTAGAGATCGTTGTGGTTTTAAGTGGTGTAATCTAGTCTTTGGTATTACTATTGATTTTGTTATTAGTTCAGTTTGTTTTGGTTGATTGTCTGGTTTATCTTCGTATAGTTCTAAATTAAAAGGATTTGCTTTTGAGGGTGTTTCTATTGTTTCTGGTGTTTTATCGCCGCTTCCATCTGTTTCTTCACTTTCATCCGCTTCGGTACCTATATTTTCTTTTGGAATTTCTTTGTTTTGCAAAGCTTTTAAAGCAGATTCTATATACGTTATATGATTGCCTACATTAAAATTGAAATAAGTTGTAATAACTATATTTTCGATGTTCAGTCGTTAGGTTATTAAAATATTTAAAAAAAACAGGGTGCCTCATTCGAATAAGAACTTTATATTGTGATGTAAAGTAATGCGGTTCCCTACTTCTAACTGCAGGATTTATGAAATCTATTATACTTGGAAGTATTAGTTAAATATAAAATAAAACTTTATATATACGTTTTAATTTTGTCTTCTTTGTTACTTCCAAAATATCAATTGCAGTCTTACCTTAAGTATTTTGGATTTAAACTGATAAGTAATATTAAAAATACTTCGTTGTCGTTAAATTTTAAGACTGTTAAGTATATTATTAAAACTTTATTAATTTCGTTAAACAATTAGTTAAATCAGTGAAAATGATATGATGAATAAATATTCTTTAGTTGCCTTATATAAGCGCGAAGTAATGTATAAATATTATAATTAGTTGTTAATTTATAAATATTATTTATTTTTGCGGGGCGCTTCATAACGAGTACGTAACTAAATATAAATAGTATTATTTTGCTGAAATATAATTGATTTTATTGCGTCAGGGGTGTAGCAAATATTTTAAATGATTTACCAATCACCGCAGTGCAGAAGAATGAGGCATCCTATACCAATTATATGAATATGACTTTAGGTGCTTGAAATTGATAAAAAGGTGCATGTTTTGTTCGTAATATAATTGCTTACCAGCATCACGCATTGCATCATGTATATGAGCAACTTCAAATATGAATCCACCAATGCAAAATAATTGGAGTGCAATAAAAATCGACACTTGAAAACTGCCACCCAAATGTGATAGATAACAGGATATTATCCACCACATTACTATGGACGCATAGTGAAAATGACTGTTTGTTGCTGGTTTCCACCATATTGCTAATGTGGAAATATATCCAAGAAGGAGTACGATTATCTAAAGAATAAATTAATACTTCAACAATTTAGAAAACTGTAAGCGCTTGCCAAAATCAGCAATTGTGTATATATATATATTTATTATCTCGATATAATCAGAGCGTTCATTAAAAAGACAATTTTTAAATATTTTAGAGTTGAAATTCGATTTATACGATTTAATAAATAAGTATAACTTACTGTTGATGTAGTAGATATATCTATTAACCAATTAACGGTAATATGTGTGAACAATCCTAATTTCCAAGCAACACAAATGCATATACGTGGTGTGTAATAATATATAACATGTGTAAGTGGCACAGTGACAATCAGAGCTACGATAATTTTGACCCGTTTCAACA
Source organism: Nebria ingens riversi (assembly GCA_018344505.1). Taxonomy (NCBI): domain Eukaryota; kingdom Metazoa; phylum Arthropoda; class Insecta; order Coleoptera; family Carabidae; genus Nebria; species Nebria ingens. Next base: position 68,320 of record JADQWA010000677.1, read on the forward strand.
ATTTACCCCCGATGAATTCAGATAAATCATTGATAATATTTATAGGTAACACGAATACTCCAATCAATATGGGAGTTCTAGATTCCTCTAATTTGTCAAACCATGAACGGAATTTTGTTGCAAGCGAATACTTCAGTGGATGTAATACGGAACCAACTAGCAAAGCCCATATCAGAGGTTTTATAAAGGGCTCTAAAATAATGTACAGAGCCCAAGCAGCTGCACAACACAGAAAAAGGAATAGTAATGCTAGAGCGTTGTAGAGAGCATGTTTTAATGGTTTTTCGTGCCCTTGTGGTAAACCTCCAATGATGTTAAATATATTCTCAAACGGTGATCGTAGATTTTCCATTTTTCACACATTAAAAACAACACACGCCCTTCATTCGTCACATTAACCCATTTTATACTGCTCCAGCTGACATAACACAAAGTCTAAATTTAGAAATGACATTTATAGCCTTGAATTACTTTAATGTGAACTTAGGTACGGATTGCTTACATAATCCGAATTCTCAATGGCATCACATCTATTCTTATACAATGCAAAAGAGAAGTTATGTAAACTTTAAAAAATCTATTTTATTTCTCTATTTCTAAGTTTATTGAAATATATATATTTAATTTTGAACTGAATTATTCTCAGTGCCCTTTATTTAAATATATTTCATAAATATTTTATTTAATTTCGAAATTTATAATAAATTGGTTTGCTGAGGATGTTTTGAACAAATATTGTTTGTGCGAATAATGTTTATAGTACTCGAATCATTCTATCTTGCTAAATGTATATACCATGTATTGTTATCTCGAGTAGTTTAAGTACAATTATACAATGGTTATTATTTATAGATAATAGTTCCAATATAAATGGAAGCTTTACTTGAAAAATACCATATACTGAAAACTTCTTTATAACAATAATATAATAAGCATATATGTTGGTTAAAAAATATATATTTATATGTATATATAAAAAATAATTGTGTTTAAAACCATGGCATATGTTGGTTATCCATTATCATGGCTAGAAAAAGTAACAGCAGAAATAATAAAAATAGGCCCATTGCCTAGACATGTCGGATTTATTATGGATGGAAATCGACGTTACGCCAAGAAAAATAATATGACTATGGCCAATGGGTTTCTTAATGGCGCCTACAGAATAGAGTGGACAGTCAATTGGGCCTTAAAATTGGGAATTCAAGAGATTACTCTCTATGCGTTCAGTATCGAAAATTATAAACGAACCAAACATGAATTGAACATTTTTATGGAAGGGTCAATTACGATATTTCAACGAATATTGGACAAAGTGTAATATATATATATATATATATATATATATATATATATATATATATATATATATATATATATATATATATATATATATATATATATATATATATATATATATATATATATATATCTAAATATATATATATATATATATATATATATATATATATATATATATATATATATATATATATATATATATATATATATATATATATATATATATATATATATATATATATATAAATAATATATACTTTTTTTAATGAAAAATAAAAATTTTCATATATATTTATACAAAAATAATATATTTTAGGGACATATTCAACAAATTGGGAGTCTGTATTCGAATTTTAGGAAGTTGGAAATTAATTGATGAAGAACTCAGGAAAAAACTGGCTCGTATTATGTTGGCAACAAAGAAAAACGATAAATTCATTTTAAACATAGCTTTTGCTTATAGTTGTAAGTTTTAAACATTTATCAAAATTATTTACGTGTATACATATGATGGATAAACGTCTATTTTATTTCAGCACGAGATGACATAACAAATGCAATTAAACGCATGGTGGAAGGCGTCGAAAATGGACTGTTAAATATAAATGATATAAATGAAGAATTGATGAGCAACTGTTTGTATACTCATAAAAGTAGCGCAATTGATTTAGTCATTCGTACTTCCGGTGTTGCGAGGTTTAGTGATTTCATGTTATGGAATCTTGATAGATCCATATCGTATAATTTCAGTATTTATTGGCCAGAATTTACTTTCTGGTCTCTCAGCAAAGCTATTTTATACTATCAGTATCATTATTCATATTGGAATAAAACTCAAAATCAAATCAAAAATTTACGAATAAAAACTTCCGAAGAAAAGTGCTCTACATTTTTAGCATATATAAACGAACGTCACTGGACACAAATTGAAGCTTACGCTCAAAATTAAAAATATATATTTTTATTATTTGATATGTGCCTTTGTGTTTATATAATAATTATAAAAATATCTTTTATTGTTATGCAAAATATAATCTGTGCATGTCAATAGTTTTTATGGATTGATTACTTAAGTAATAATTCATGCAATTATTATCTTTTCTTTTTCATCATGCATGCAGCAATTAAACAAATTTAATAGTACGCTCACAATTAAAAATATATTTTATTATTAATATTAGGAATATACGGTCTGGTGTATGGATAATTCTCTACAAGTATATTTAATGTAATAAATTGTTTAAAATTATTAAAGAAATGTACTTTTAAATTGTGTTATTTTATTTACGCCGTTTATGATTATCACTCTAAAAATTAAGTGCCATGGGATAATTTATACATAATTGAAGTTAGCAATAGATGTCAATGTCATATTTCATAGGTTAGGTTTAATAAATGCAACAAAATATACAAAAATGAGAAATTTAAATAGAATATACAACATTCTACAAAAATCTTCTTTTCGGAAACATTTTAAATATTACAGCACAGATAAACCAAATGATGTAAATAGTTTAAGAAATATTGGTATATTGGCTCACATTGATGCAGGTTGCAATTTATAATATCTATATAATTACGTATATTACAATGAAACACTGTGAATTGAAGGCAAAACAACAACTACGGAACGTATGTTATTTTATTCGGGCACAATTCGATCTATGGGTGAAGTACATCATGGAAACACAGTTACCGATTACATGGATCAAGAACGCGAACGTGGAATAACGATCACTTCCGCCAGTGTCTCATTTAACTGGCAAAATCATATTTTTAATCTTATCGATACCCCCGGTCATATTGATTTCACAATGGAAGTAGAACAAAGTTTGAACGTCTTAGATGGAGCAATCATTTTACTTGATGCCTCCGCAGGTGTTATATTTTATAAATAAACTAATTTTCTTTAATGATAAACCATAAATGAAAAAATTCATAAAATTCAATGCTAAGGAAGCAAAAGATTATTTAGCATATGTTTGTAGGTGTTGAAGCCCAAACAATAACTGTATGGAAACAAGCAGATAAGTATAATGTGCCTAGAATAGTTTATATAAATAAAGTAGATCGTTTCGATGCAGACATCCAAATGTGTTGTAAATCTATAGAATCTAAATTTGATAAACCTGCAATTCTGCTCCATTTACCAATCAAAGAAAACCAGAAATTAATTGGTAAATATATTCAAAATTAATCAATTTCATTCGCGTTTACAAAGTTGTTTTAAGGTTTAGTTGATGTACTAAAACTAGAAAAATTAGTATGGGAAAATTCAGAGCGTGGAAAAATAATAAAAAAGATTGCATTGACTGAACAAAACGACACTGCCTTATGGGAAAAAGCTATCGCGTTACGGGGTATTGCGACTGATAAACTATCAGCATCTGATGATCATTTAGCTGAAATTATTATTCAATCCGGATCTATGGATAATATAAGTGGGGCAGCTTTAATGGAGTCTTTAAAAAAAATCACACTTAAACAAGTAACATTTACAACACTTACACAATTACGGTTAATTACATAAAATGTATGCTGTTAACAGATAGCTATCCCAGTACTGTGTGGTAGTTCTTATAAAAACATCGGAGTACAACCGTTAATGAATGCCGTCATTTCATATTTACCATCGCCAATCGAAAGGAACAAACCATTCCAATGCTTTGAACCGAATTTGTGTGGTCGAGCATTTAAAGTAATACACGATAAACAAAAAGGACCACTTGTTTTCTTTCGCGTGTACTCAGGAAAATTCAGTAAAGCTCAAAAAATTTATAATATCCATCAAAATATAAGTGAGCAAACGAATCGACTGTTACTCGCATATGCTGATGATTTCGAGGAAGTACCTGAGGTTACTAATGGTAATATTGCTGTAGTTACAGGTTTGAAGGTAAAGCTCTCGATAGTTATAATCGATTTTAGAAAATGTATGTGTTTGGTTTTAGAAAACAGTTACAGGTGATATTGTGACAACGAATTCAACAGCGTTCTCGACAGCTAAGAAATTTCTTGCGAAACAAAAGAAGATAGATGAGAGTAATGTTGATAGTTTGTTTGGTATTGGACGATCAGTGCCTGAACCTGTGTTCTTTTGTTCAATTGAACCGCCGAGTTTGGCGTACCAAACAGCGCTGGAAAATGCGTTGATCGAACTTCAAAGAGAAGATCCTAGTCTGAGAGTTACACATAATGCTGATACCGGACAAACTGTTCTAGCTGGTAAGTTTAGCTATTATATAAATATAAAGACTGATTCACATGAATGAAATGTTAGGTAATAGAAGATTTATTTTTATAAGGAATGGGCGAACTGCATTTGGAAATTATAAAAGATAGGATAAAGAAAAACTATAAAATTGAAACGGAATTAGGTCCTTTACAAATCGCATATCGTGAATCTCCGATGGACAAAGGAAAAACGCAACACATTTTAGAAACTAAAGTTGGAAATTCCAAACATATGGTCAATGCTACATTATCGATAGCCCCGATGTTTGAAAAAGAAAAACATATTTTAAAACTAGACAAAAGTCCTGATTCTGCATCGAACCTATCAAACTTGCATCCGAAACATTTGTTAGCGGTCAAACATGGAGTTGATATTGCCATTAATAATGGACCAAAGTTGGGATGTCCGGTATGTTTAAATTACAATGATTATTGTTGAAAAATAATGGAAATTATTTGTTAAGGTTGTAAATATTTCTGTGATGTTACATTTTCTGGAAATCGGACGTGGTACTTCCGAAACAATGATTTCTGCAGCGATAACCCAAGGCGTACAAAAGGTTTTTTCTTTCAGAACATTTATTAAATTTAGTTTAAAACTCTTATTTTAGTTGTTAAATAAAGTCGGGACTAAAATTTGGGAACCAGTGATGCAATTAGAAATCGTGACTTGCGATGATTATATATCAACAGTTTTAGCGGATTTATCAAGGAGACGAGCAGTTATAGAACAAATTGATATTCGCGGCAAAAATAAGGTAAAAACTAATAACAGATATATGTTAATTTCAACTCATAATGCGCAATTTGTTGTAAAAAAAAAACAGGTTGTAAATGCGCTAACACCGCTTTCCGAATTAATGGGATATTCGACAGATTTAAGAACAATCACTTCTGGTACCGCAACTTTTAGCATGGAATTTAATTCGTATGAAAAAATGTCTACTTCAGATGAAGCGAATGCTATCAAAAGTGTTGTAGGCTTTTAGTTATTGGACAAATGTTTAATTTACTTGATTATTATTTTATACTAAATTGTTATGTTTATTATGTCAAGTATTTTTATAATGTTTAAATAAATATTAAATAAACTCACTTATATATCCAAATTCGAATTGAACTGCTGAACACAACCACACGAATTAAATTTCAAAAAGTCTCATTCACAATACGTTGGCAACATTAACTGGAAAGAAGTTTTGATACAAAATAAGCTATTTTATTTGTTGGTGTAAATCTGGTTTAAATGTCAAGTGTCAAATCTAGACCGGTGTTTTAACATATAAAATTGTGAATAAATCAAACATATATTTGATTTAACTATATAATTAGTGCACTAGACTATTAGTTCATAATTTAGGTGTGTTTAGAATTTATTTGATATATAACAACCTAAAAATATTGCAAATAATATTTATTTTACAGTAATTATGGGGCTGTTAACCGATCCAAACACCGGCCAAGGGAAAATAATCAAACTACTTATGCGATTTTACTCACAACTATGTTTTCTTATGTACTTTGGAGCCATAGTATGGTTTTGTTTGCTTGCCTACCCATCCGTTAGTATGTCGACGTATTTTTCTGAAAATGCTTTACTACCCGGGTTAGTTAAGTCAGAATTCAACGAAGGTAACATCGCTAAAGTTTTTCATGACGAGTTACTGGAGGAAATGAAAATGTATAAAGATTCTATTCCTTACCCTTGGCTTTTGGCTAAGTTTCGACAAATTGGCCTAGATACTTATACCCACAATTTTACATTGAATTATCCGCTAGGAAAAGCACAAGTAAGTGGTAAACTAAGCAATTATAATATATATATATATATATATATATATATATATATATATATATATATATATATATATATATATATATTTTCGTAATATATTTTGTGTCGGATTTAATCGAACTGAATAATGTTATCCCAATTTGTTTATTATGTACTCCAACCTTTTTATGCAATAATATATATATATATATATATATATATATATATATATATATATATATATATATATATATATATATATATATATATATATATATATATATAATATTATTTTGATATAGACGTTTATGGGAAAAAATGTTTATGGTATTTTGCGAGCTCCTAGAGCCGCCAGTACCGAATCAGTTGTTTTAAGTGTGCCTTATCGGCCACCAACTAATGTGAACCCAACTACAGTGCCGTCGATTGCGATTATGCTTGCGTTTGCCAAATTTGCCAATCGTAAGTTATAACAAACAAATAAACAAACATGAAGTAATTTTTTTTTAAATGTAAAGGTGAAAGATACTGGGCAAAAGATATCATATTTTTAATCACTGAACATGAACAGTTAGGCATACAGGCGTGGTTAGAAGCGTATCATAGTATTAGTTGTGGTACGAAAAATACTTTGAACCATGGAGATTTGCGCGGTAGAGCAGGTGCGATTCAAGCTGCTATTAATTTAGAACTACATGCTGTAAATATAGGTTGGTTGTATTTAAACACAGCTAAATATCGAATTGTGAGTTATAACTGAGTTTTAGCGCGCGTGGATTTAAAAATCGAAGGTTTAAATGGCCATTTACCGAATTTAGATTTAGTCACATTAATAAATCGTATGTGTGTCAAAGAAGGGGTACAAAATACTTTTAAAAATCGTGGTGTTTTTCGACCAAATGATCCTTTTCTAGAATGGAAACATTCGTTTCATACAATGATGTTAATGATTGCTACACAAAGTACTGGTGTATGTATTTAATTTTATTGACAAAGTGAATTAAACTGAATCTTTTATACATCTTTCGTTAAATAAAAGTAGTTCACAAATTCACTACTAGTGCCGTATTAAATCACTTTGGCAATATGTTTCGTTTTATAAATTATACACCAAGAACACCCATGGGTTTTAGGTACCAAATGGAAATCATGGTTTATTCCATAGATTTGGAATTGAAGCGGTGACCATGGAAGGTTTTGCCAGATCAAAAGATCGCGGAAGCAACGGTGATTTCTTTACAGTGGGTCGCATTTTAGAAGGATTATTTCGTAGTTTAAATAATTTACTTGAACGATTCCATCAAAGTTATTTCTTTTATTTATTACCAGCATCTGATCGATTTGTATCGATTGGTTTATACATTCCTGTTATTATGTCGTTAGCAGGTACACTCTATGTAAAATCATGCGCTCTTTGGTACAGACTGCATAGTAATTATTCATCAACAGAAACTACTAAAAGTAAGTTTTCAAATCGAAAATAAACCTTATTTAGTATTCTGATCTTCTTAATATTTATTAGAAGATACGAAAAAAGATAAAACAAACAAAGCTATAGACATGAATAAAACCAATTCAGATGGTATTAATTTGGTACGAGTTGGTTTAATATTTCTGGTAACGCATACATGTGGGATTTGCGTGATGAATTCACCGCAAATGTTTACGAAATTCGGACTTGATTATGGTTATTCGACGGACCAATCCGTTTATATTGGTTTTGGTGTTGTTAGTGTGATTCTTTTACTATTGCCTTTCATAGTACCAGGACGAAATACGGAGAAAAATATGCATGCGTTAAATATTTTAATAAACTTAGAAATGGGGACTGCCCTAATCGCAATTGGCATGATGAATTTTTCATTGTCTCTATTTTGCGGAGTCATTTATATACCAGTCATCATTATTTTATCACCAACCAGAAGCAGGTAAATATATAAATTACAAAAACTATTATGTATCTTATATTAAATTAATAATTTTATCTAAACGATTCTTTTCTAGAGTAAAACAATTTATACAAAGAATACTGTGGCTTCTACTTCATCCATTCATTGTCTTGACAACAATTGTTATGATTTATACCTATTTAACATTCCCTAACGAACATTTAAAAATAATTTTTTATCGAGGAATCGGTGCTAGTCAACAAGCTTTAACATTTAGTATAGTGGACTCTTTCATTTATGGCAATTGGTTATATAATGTTGGATCCGCGGTATTTTTATCCAATTGGCTATGCCAATGGTTTGTTTTATTTCCATATTTTAACGCCAAAGAAACGATGAACAAACATACAAAATTAGACTAGTTAAACAAATAAGTGTTAATGTATTATTTTGTACGTAAATAAAATATTTAATAAATACATGAATCATTCTTTCGGGAAAAGTGAGTCGTTAGGGGTCTTAAAAACAACTGAGTGTGCAAAGAAAATCCATGCGATCCATTGCATATATTGTAAAATTAAAATAAACTCACCATTACATCTGCAATGAAATTCTAGGTAACAAATTGAACGTATTAGTTTGTCAGTTTATACATTACACACGCACCCACGCACTATAGGTTTTTGTTCTTTCGAAATAGTTTATGATAATAAACACTTTTTAATAACTATAGTTAAATATGAAATATTATTAATCGAAATTAAAGCGAAATATATGCAATTCACGCAAATTTAAAATGTACACTGGTCACTGGCACGAATGAAACTACAAACTATAAGTAAAAATCACGTGTTGGTCCTAGTTAGACCTGTTAGTTTTTCATATTTATTAATTTTAATTTATCAAACCCGGTTTTACGTGAACTGGACACGACATGACTAGCTAGAACTTATTAGTGAGTGTGCTTTGCTTCCAGCAAGTTGAAATATATGTATTGTGTAGTGCAGTAACACCGCTTCATATTTTAACAATTATTGATGTTTAGATGCATTTGTTTAAATTTATTTTGTAATGTGGTCGTGTTAGAACAAAAGTACGATCGCTGTGATTCATTTCGGAATATAGAACTTTGTGTACGGAAAGTGATTTGACAGTTAACTATGTTTAAAAATGGCGGCATACGTGTTATATTTTCAAAGAGATTGTTTCTTTAACAAAAAAAAAACGTGTGTTTATGAATTCTTTTATGTAGTATAATGCTTTTCATATAACATCTAAATGTTTTTTTTAATATTTCAATTAATAGAAGTGTGTGTATATACGTGATTTAAAATTCGATCGTTTTATAATATAATTAATTAGTGTTTTGTGTCGCGCAACATATAGACAACAGTGACGTGAATGTGAACATATCTAGGATTACGCGATGGAATCAATGTTTGAAGAATTTATTGGTGAGTACATTTTTGTTTTATTAATCAGTGATTTATTTTGTGTTACACAATATTAATATTTGTTTTGTATGTAATACACATTCTACTTCAACGCTCTGAAATACTCTTATTGGTTAGATTTTTTTTTTAATTTCTTCAATGTATGGTATGTTTTTACAAACATGTTATAGTTTACCAATTCTGGTATAATTGTCAAGAGTTGTATACTGTTTTATAAGAGTAGATTCAGCCTATATTTAGTTTCTCCTTAATACAGTGTTGTATCGCGGTTATAGTCTGTATATTTGGGGATTTCCGAGAAATTCGTCTGGAACGTATTGTTCTTTGGTAAAATGTAGTATAGATAGCATAAGCAAATATGAGAGAACTGTGAGCACAGTGAACATATAGCTACAAAGTATGAAGTAGAAATGAGTTAATCATCTGCATAAAACATAGCGTTGTAAAACATGCACGATTTAATCTCCAAATATCCACACAGATAACAACGCTTGTATCTCTGTTGCGAACACTGTTCGTCTATGTATGTATATGTTTTGCAACGCGTACGTTGTATGATACACCTATACGTACTTTCATGTATATTTGTATGCCTATCTCTACCCCTATTACCATTATGAATATAACCCGCACATATTGAACAAACAAACTGTGTATTAATTAAAGTACATGCTAGTGATGATACCTATTCAATCATATCGTTACTTGTTATGTTTATACAATTTTACATCGTTGTTTATAGTGTAAAGCATACTGTTTTATTTGATTTGTAGTATTCACAGTAAAGTAGAAGTTTAAAACTGAACAAATTGCTCAACTAGAAAATTGTTTCATTTGAATAATCTTAAAGAAAATTAAGTTGCTTTTGGGCCATAACATAAATTAATTGGTTTCAATTTGTAGCTAACTAGTGTTCCATATAAACTTCAGTTATTAACTTAGTTTTTGAAATGGAACATTAATTTAAAATATCGGTTTAATTTCGAAAACTTTTAATAGTTTCCTGAAATTATTCAACTTGAATTTTTGCGCTTGGTTGAACAAATTATTTTTTTAAATCGTGCTATTTTAATGCTTCGAAACATTTAATAGTAATTATTTTTTATCTATTTTATATCATATTTCAATGCAAATAATACACAACGCTAGTTGTTGTATTAGGAACAAAAACGTGTATGTCCTCAGGTTTATAATGCACGAACGTACTATAATATAACCATTTCGTATCTTATTGCTGTTTATCTTTTATCATGTTGGACCGATGATTTACTTCCAAACTACTTGGTATATTGTATCTTTTGGTGGAACCACCAAACAGTTCCGTTTATACGTGCTATTATTATCGCTCGCACATTGTTGTGGTATCAGGACCGTAATCGTTAGAATTTATTTAACATTGCATCTTTATGTTTCTCTACACGGCTCAATTAAAATTGTACTCATATAGATTCAGCGCAAATTAATAGCTACTCGTAAACTTTTATGTCTATTCTATAGTTTACAGGTTTAAGAATATATAATTTTACAAATATACTCTTTAGAATTGCGCTATAAATCGATAACAAAAAAATGTCGTTATGAAATACGAGTCCCCTCTTTATGCTAATGTTTTTACTTTCTTTTACGAAGTAATAAGTAAGTATTGTAATCACGAAATTTTAACGGAAATACACCTTTTGACCTTCCCTGAATCGAGTCTGACTATTTTTGGAATGACGTCTGTCTGTGTGTGTGTGTGTGTGTGTCTGTGTGTATGTATGCGCTCTACAGCCTACACCGTTGAAGATAAAATTATGAAACTTTAACCTTAAGATTTGTATATGCCTGGGAAGAATACCTCCTATTTTTGAAAAGTATATTCAAACCGGAAGTGCGTGTTTACTTGAGACTCTTTTTGCATATCTTCGAAACGGCTGCACTTACAGTAAAATAGTTATAATTAAAGTTAAAGATATTAACGATTTGAACAACTTTTGTTTGAAACATTTCTTCAAAAAATATAATAAATCGCATCTACTATGCATGTCAACTGTTTTAAATATTCAAATATTTTGACATTTAACATTTATTGTCAGTGTCACAAATAAGTTTAGTGAAAAACCGTTACAAAGGTTAATAAATAATTTAAAATATTATATATAAATATTTTCTCTGGTTTAAAGTTAATTTGAAGACTAAAAAATGTCCGGCCATAATAATTTTTAATAATATGTAATGAATCATTATATTTTCTTTATACTACTATAAAATCCAACATTTAAAATCTAAAATACATATGTTTTCTTTGGAAATCTGACAATAAACTAACTTTACAATTTTATTGGACAATGAATGAAAATATTTTCTTGAAATTTAAACATTTTATATTTTAATTTATATACTATCAAATCTAAATATACTGACTACGCAAAAGAAAGTTTAGGGCCAACACATGGTCGATGTTTTTTACTGGATTTCTAATGAGTATTTCATAAATGTTCAGCTTTAAAACAATTACCTTGTACCGTTGTATACAATAGTTAGAATCATAACGTAAAATGTTTCTATAATTAAAATTTCAGCGCGTCGACGTCCTGTCTTTGTTACAATAATAATTATTTTGGTAACAAAACCCAGCTAAGCATTATTTCTTCAAAGTTTATTTTACCATTGTTAACCACGAATTTCATTTGCAACGAAACATGCAGCAAAAGAATTATAAGTACTTGTCTATACATGTGTTCACCAGTGCCATTGATGGTAGAAATAAATCAGCTTTGTAAGAAAACTAATAAGAAAATTGCCAATTTCCCGTACATGATCGCTTTTATTTTATTTTTCTATCGTAAGTTTGCGTCGAACTCTCGTCCATCAAGATACTCACGTATTATGGGTATTGCGCATGCGTTTCACGCCGCAGTCATAAAACACACAACGTTGCACTGAACAAAAGGTTTTCAGAAAAGCTGCTTTTGACGAGGCTAACAATTCACCAACTGGCTAAATAGATAATGGGGCACTCAAACCGTTTTAAGAAAATGTTATAAAACCACATCACACACGCCGAAATACCTTTTCGTCTAGTGAAACTTATTGGAGTTTTATATATGTAAAATACTTGTGAATTTAATTTACTTGGTTTGCCACTTTGTACAATTTTTTTCACCATTTACGAAATTATTTACCATATCGCATTGCTCGTACACGTATTTCGCTTCCTGTCTCTTTTGAATACTCTATTATAAGTATCGTATATACATAATATAATAGTACTTTTATAAGATTTCATAGTTCTTTTATGTTTCTTTGCAAAAAAAAAAAAAGATACTTTAAACAATACCTATATCTTCTTAGTATTTTATATAATGTTTGTTGTGGTTAATCTCTATAGTTACTAATTTTCTCTTTGCAGTTAACTTTCTGTAGCGTAAACTTTACGCGCTATAATCAAGTTATTTAGTTTGTTTTACATACGGACTTTTCTTCTGTATTTATATTTGGTTTTCATGCACATAATTAATTATAATAAATTAAATTAATATCTATGAAAGTTCATTTTAATTCTGACTCTTGTGGCGTGTTTGTCAAAACACAAAATAGTTGCATCAAGAAATATAATATTTATAATTTGATCGATTTCGATGTTTAGTTATTTTAAATATTGTTTAGTGGTAATATTATTTTAATTTAATGACCATTCTATAGTATTGCATTGAATAAACGATTTTATAACCTTTGTTGTATTTAATGCATATAATGTAGTTTGAAATATGTTTTGATTTGATAAAATTAAGCGAACGTAAATGCGTTGATGACAAAGTATTTATATTGAAATTAAAATTCGAAATGATTTTCCGTGTTCTAATTAAATAAACTTGCAACATATATCGTCAAACTTAAAATCTCTTAGTTTGATTATGTTATTTATTACGAATATAAAATTAGCAGTAAAGATACGGGAATTATAAATTTGAAATCTTATTTTGCATAAATTTACATAATTTTAAATATCATTTATGAAATGCTTACATTTACAAAATGAGTAATATTGTAAACTGGATAATTTATACATTTATATGATATATGAAGACGTTATTCAAATAGTTTTAATATTGACTCAAACTAACATACTTATATATTGTCTTAAATATATTTTGTAGGACCAAAAATGATATGGTCTATTCACATATTATGCTTAAGAATTAATTTAAATTACGAAATTAATTTAAAACTATCTGAACCACAAAAACAAAATGTGCATTGCCAATTTGACTTTTATAAGTTGCATAACATACGTAAGACAATTGAACAAGACAACCATGACGATATAAATACAACATAGCAATAATATTTACGTTGCACAAAAATAAAAACAAGGTATGCCAACATTTATCACACCTAATCAAACGCGTAACCAAAAATATTTAACTATATGATATATTGACCTAGTACTGTGTGTTCCACAAATCTTCAAAATAAAACCATTTGCCAAATCATCTTATCAATTTCCTGGTTGTTCTTTAAGAGATTCTGATTCTCTGATTTACAAATTAATATTTTCAAAAAATAACATGTTTTTATTTAGAAATTGATTTAATTTAAATAAAATTACTTTGGAGGTGTTTCGGGTGTAACGTATTAAATGCCAATATTCCAGTCTGTGTTTTGAACACCCTAGAAGTAATGCAATGTTGGCATCTTGTGCAAAACTGCAACATGCAAACTATATATCATTAGTTGACACTTGAACATCTGCCGACGAGATATTATTGTCAACATACGAATTTCTCTGAGCCATTAGCGAGCGAGAGTGGAGCTACTTTTAATAGTTACAGGAAGCAACTTGAATATTAATTACAATAGACGAGCAATTCGTATTAATATGTTGGCAAACTTGTGTTATGACACCATGTATATAGGATACCTCTCTAAAATTAATTCTAATTTAGATTTTCACCATGACTTAAAATCTTAACGAATATTTACATAACATACCTAACCTATTCCCATAAAATTGGGGTGGCTAAAAACCTTTTTACACCCACTTGATAATCATTCGCCATTCAACAAACTTCTTTTAATTCAATCAAATTTCGAAAGAAAGAAAACATAATTAAGTTTTAAATCTAAATTACATACAATTGCCTAATGGTTGTACCAGTCAACTTAGGTTGTAAATTGATAAAAAACCGTTGAAAGAAACGTAGGATTTCAAAAAAAAAACAAATCCTAAAGCGTAAGACAGTGACTGATGATTGAGTGACAGGTATGTGAACCAATTTCATTTCGCTATTTTGTTAATCTACTCAGTGGTATTAGACAACCTGAGAGAATGTCCTTTATCTGGAATCTGGCTGTGGAAGATGTTTTTATATGAAGTTAGCGGAAAGTCGATTTTGATTTCGTTTCTTATAGCTCGTTTGTTTTTTTATTGTACTGAATCAAAACGGATAAACGAACTGGCAAATTCGAAGTGTGTCTTTTTTTCTCGTTACAACTCATTAGTTGTATTCAGGGATCACTGGCTTTTCTCGGATTTATGCTGCGTTTCATAAAACAAGTTAAATTTAATGGATTGTAAAAGACTTTTTATAAAGCTGTACGCGCGCTACAACAACGATTAAATGAAACCAATTCACATTTGTCATTCTTCTGAAAGAGACGTAAAAACATATTTCGTGATGTAAAATCAAATGGTTCACAAGATTTAAATTGAGAAGCAAAATAGAATGATAATCTTGTTGTATATGGAAGGAGAGGAGTTATTTTAAATGCGAGAAGAAACGATAATACTACAATGGTAATTAGATTCAAAATGCCGAACAGTTGGTAGTCAACTATAAAACGTGAGTGGGTTACCACGGGAATAATTATATAGGTTGGGTAATGTAAAGAATCTAATAAAACGAGTCTAATTTTGTTCGTGACATTTTCCACCTAGTTACTTTCGAGATTTAGTTACGCTCAATTAATATTTGACTCACTTATCTTTTGAAATTTACTCACTAAATCCAGGTTTAACTGTCTAGACTTCCAGGACCACTGTGAATTAAACGTTACTTAATTATCTAAATATTACTAACGATATTTAATTTTTTTTAAATAATCAAAATCAATACGTCATTAATGATTGAAATTCGTTAATTCATTAACAGCTTATTTCAAATTATATATTATTATCATTGTAATTTTTGTTATGCAACCGTAAATAATTACAACTAAATATTCTTAAATATTACAAATTAAATTAGACAATTAATTATATATGAGCTACATGTATGTTTGTGGTTAGCTTTTTAAATATATTCTACCCTGGCGAGTTAACGCTAATATGTTTTATTAAGTGCTAACCATTTCTATAGTTAATTTAATTTCGTATATTTTGACAAATGGTTTTTAATAATTACGCAAAACATAAAACAATATTTTCAGAATTTTTAATTAAAAAAACTGTTTATTCACGACAAACTTTAATAATATTATGCAAACAATCTTATAGAAAAATGTACATCAACTGAAATATTCAAAAATAAAACTTTTTTCATAATACAGCCTTAGTCTGTAAATAATATTAAAAGAAAAATTCGTGAAGTTCTTCATTTTCTTTCATATTGATGTGTACTCTCTCGATGAATTTCTTTCGGAATTTTAAAGCAGTACTGATTACTTTAATAAAATGTTTTAACAACTTGGGAACATTTCGAAAAAAATTAAGTGCCTTGTTATGTAAATTTTAATTTGTTTAACATTGTAAAAATATTCCTCAATTGAGGAGAGATTTTTTATAGTTCTGTGCGCTTGTATTGATTTTGTTCCCAGTAAATCAGAGCGAAATTTCGCACTCTAGCTGTGTACATTCCGGCGTTAATCATATAGTAACCTCTAGCTTTGTATTTTGACGGCGTACTATTTGAGCAATGCCAATTTGTCTGACAAGATACACAGTATCATGTACGAAGGAACAATGATTACATATATGACGTTGTTCACTTGTTGACTTTAGATGCAGTTGTATAACTGTAACACACACTCGAGTGGTGTATTGAAACCAAAGTTGTTCTTGTTCCAATGCAATTGTAAGTTGCGGTTGTGCTTGGCGGCAGTCCAGCGCACGTGCTAGTGTTCTATGCATACTAGTGCCATCTGTTACGCGGTTTCCTGGACCAATGCGCACCGTGCCACCACGTTACTTACTCCTCTTAAATGGATCACATGACCTATAACATTAAATCTTTTGTTTTTACACTACCTTGCCTATTGTTTTCCACCTAAGGCAACGCGGTCTCTTTATAGTCGGAAAAGAACCACAGAGGTACCATATATATATAAAAAAAATAGATATATAATCCAGATTTTGTTTTAAATAAAATAAATAAAAAATAATATATTTAAAATTTAATAAATATATTTATATTAATTAAAATGTTATGACTACCTATATATCTGCTAAACATTCTCTATATAACGAAAAACATTAAAAAAAAAAACAATGTATTTCATATATCATGTATTACCACACGAACGTGCTCTTTTGTTGCGAATATTACACGTTTGTTTCAAATTCACATTTACCTATCTATTATCTGCTTTGAACTTCACTGTTAATTAACATCTACTCGTAATTAAATTAGTGTTGTATCAAATATTGTCGCTTTGAGAAAGGAACAATATGTTTTTATATATTAATTAAATATGTATATTAGATTTTTTTTCAAATTGAAGCTTATGGCGCTATTCAATTTAATTTTATAAGCGCTAGAGGCATTATACGTTCTATAACCTTGAAACAATATATACAGATGGACCAAAAGTTCCGGAACGGCCCTGAAATACTCATCGGGTTGAAAAATAAAAAAATACGTGTTCAATATTTTTTAAAGATCTATTCAAGGTCGCTAAATTGGAGCCGCCCTCTTTCCCCTTAAAAGTGCTGAGGGGGTCAACTTTGAAATCTTAAATACAGCTCCATCTATCACGAATCGAAAATTTTTTCGAATAAAACCTACATACTTTTTGACGTAGAATCCGAATCTGTAATAAAAAATTAAAGCTCCTATTTAAGATTTCTAAGTTGACCCCCGCCCCACTCTCGAGAGGAAAGAGGGTGGCTCCAATTTATCGCCATTGAATAGACCTCAAAAACATATTGAATAAATATTTTTTTAGTTTTCAACACGATGAGTAATTCAGGAGATAATGGGCCGTTACGGATACAACACCATTAGTAAGACGCGATAATTTATATTTATCCTACGAGATACAACACCAATTTATTTTATTTATTATGACTATAAATCAAAATCGTTCTCTTATTTGCGATTTTACGTCTACACTTTCATATCGAATTTATAGTTTATTTAGCATATGCTAGATATGGGATACAATGAAATTGGATAGATAACCAAATATAGATTTACACGTGACAAAATCTTATTCTACACATGGGACTTTATTTGCATAATAATCAAGCTGTATCTATACTAGACTATATACAGAATATAGCATCAGTTATTAAATAACATGCATGAAGATAAAATTTTAAAACCAATTCTGTCAATGTGTTCCTTACCGACCACTCAAATGGTTCAATTCCATTGAACATTATTTTGTATATGTATGTATATATTTCCAATATCTATACGATATGTATTGTGCGCCATCTGTTAATTTCTCTAGCGGCATTTTAATCATTGTAGATAAGTTGCATCGTGTGTTATTTTCGTATTCGATAGCCGTACAGATCGAGACAGTTTCTTATAAATTTATTATGCTGGGTGGGAATTCGAAGACGTGCATCGAGCGATTTTAAGATAGCAAGTTTATTTTTATTTATGTACATATATACGCAAAGGTAACATAGATACATTCGATGCAATCGAATAATACTATATTAACTTTTGATATTTATTCCATAGCCTACTATGAAAGTAAACCATCATCAATACTTTTAAGTTTCTGATAATATATACAATTTTGAATGATATACGTAATAGGGATATAGGATAAACATTTATCAAAGTATCTAAATAGTAAATTTCTAGTTGAGATATAGTTTGAATACCTATATATATATATATATATAAAGAATTCAACAAAAGGTCATTGATTTATTGCATCGTTCTTGGTTCAGTGCTTAATAAATGAGAGTTTAAAAATCTCTTCACTATATAAGAAAGCAAGGCTTGCTGGGATTACCATTAATTGCCGTAGAAGATAAAACGAAGAGAAAATTTATGAGTCTGTATTAAAATACTTTACATCGCTGAAAACGTGCCGAGTAATTACACCTAGGTACATAAAAAGAACATTTAGGTACCTACGCGGTTTTCTAACTTACGACTAAACAAATCAAAGATACATACGTGGTTCTATTTATTAACTTTCCATGATTAATATATTTTTTCGTAAATGTGCGACAAACTGGAACAATTGATGCTAATTTAAAGTTGATCCTTGGTATATAAAATGATGTTCTACTGTCCCATTTATCAGTATATTTGTAGTGAACATTGTCGTAAAGCCAATAGTCCAGAAACTTAAATGTCCGCTGTAGCTTTCAACGTTTTTAACATTCCAAGTAACGTAAATACGTTGTTTCTGTGAACAATTCGTTCGCTACACTTGACCTGAGTTAAACTGCTCAACTTTTACACCAAAACAATGAACAGTCTTGTGGAGTCAATGAGAAGGAAGAAGTATGTCAGAAAGAAAGAACGCTTGGGTATAAAAAGTAAAGTTTTTACCAAATCTACAGGACCATGCTAATTCATTATATTCAAATATATGAAATAAGTTTGCGTATTTGTAATACACATAAAAGGAACGGGAATAAAAGCTTGTATTGAGTGAAAAAGATGTTCTTTCAAAGATAACTTCATTAATATTAATAAAGACAACAGACGGGATGATTCTCAGATGATGTAAAAATGTCTTATCATTACTTTCGTAATTATTATCATATTTTTCAAGAAAAATATTTGCATATTATTTCTATTCACTTTTTTTTGAATACTTATAAAAAGTTGACAGAAAATATTGGAGGGTGTCGACCGATAAGAGATAAACATCTGTTCTGGAGTTCTCGTTGACATGTTTTGTAGGGTCAAAACCAATGTTGCACCATTTTTAAATAGTAAAAACTCCAGTATTTCGAACAAAAATGTCTATTTCTAGATATATCATATATCTGTTCTCCTTTCTGTGATATTAATGCGGTTCATTTAAACGAAGACATACTTTTTGGCAACAATGTATGTACTTTTGTTTTTGCTAATTTACGCTAAAATGTTTCTATTGTTTGCTTTTTGAGATATGTCTTTTAAACTGCTCGAACACATTACCCCGATTACACATTTCCTTAAAGATTTTTGAAAATTAATTATGATCTAACACTCGAAGTCCCAACTTTTGACTAATGCATGTTCCAAAACTATCAATAATGAAATAGATTATTTATCAAACTATGGAGAATAGTCAATTAAATAGAAAACTGAACTTCGTCGTTGGACTTCGATGGTAAAAACGAATATATTTGTAAAGTAAAACAAATTTAAATAAATGATATTATTGAAGGAGACATTTGGTTGAAATAATAATAAATTTAAAGATAAATAGCATAACAAAATAGAATGGGAATTACAACAAACAAACTATTGTGTTTCACATAATAGAATGAAACGTAAATATTGGTATGAAAACAAAATAATTAGAAATTCACAGATGCGAATTTGTTTAACATAATTGTAACTGTAGCAATAATTTAATTCAGAATATATATATATATATATATATATATATATATATATATATATATATATATATATATATATATATATATATATATATATATATATATATATATATATATATATATATATATATATATATATATATATATATATATATATATATATATATATATATATATATATATATATATATATATATATATATATATATATATATATATATATATATATATATATATATATAAATATGAACAAGCATAACGAAAGCATCACTTCAATTTCACTTACGTGATATTAAAATGCATGATGAATAAGTCGCATTATGTGAAATGAACACAGACAGACATAGAAAAGTGCAGCCAGATGTTAAAACAACGAGGTAATAGCTCTTCCATTTGTTTTATTGCTCTGAAAAATGTGCACCATTTTACGTGGAATGCATATACTCGTGCATGCTTTTATATACTAGCACTGGGATGGATACCTACGAGAAACGCCTTTAATATCACCCAATCTTTATGCAACGCGAAAACCTGGATAAGAATTTTTTATTCGCATGAGGAACATTTTTCAAATGCTTCCGTAATTATTACGGTCGATGAAACACGAACACGACTCATCCCCGTAACTGCAACCGTATATACATTAGTGAACTATCTTGCTAACGGTTCAGTGACAAAATATTTCTCGATAAGTAGGAAATCCGAATGCTTTTAACGTTATTTAGTTTTTTACGAACCTGTGTATGACATACCAATTTTTTTTTTGACGGTATACTGCTTTGAGAACAATCTAATCTAGAAAATACGTAATATAAAGTCCCTGGTAATGTTTTTTAAACAAATAACGTCATGTGGAGTACGTTGAACAAACAACTATAAGTAATTGTTTTATTTTACAAACATTTAAATTAAATTACCTAGTAGAGAATTTCGTGTCGAACAAATTCCAATATACTGGTCTCGCAAAAGCTGCAGTATGGTGAAGTTAACATAGGTAGGTAGGTATATGCAAATAGGCACCGTTTTCTTTAACCTTTTTATGCATGTATGAGAGAGGAGAATGGAACAGTTGGCGATATTTTCCAAAGAAAAGTCTGGAGAATTTCCTCGAAACGCATAAAAGACAAAGTCCGCATGTTTTAATCAGGAAGGTTTCACAACTCCTTCTACGATCACCCACCAGTGGCGTACGAAACATTTACGTTCATTATAACCATTAATCATATCTATCTATCTATTATTATAATTATTATTAACAATCATATCGTTTAATAGAAGTTATTGTTAATATCCGTTAAATAGTTTATTTATCTATACACAGGCGTTGATACAATAATTTTTAAACGCAAATTGGAAATTTAATAAATGAACGCGAAATTATTATTATTTAATTTAGCAGGATGCGATTTAATTTCAGTGTTGTTTGAGTGCCACTGCAGCGCAATTGCGACATAGATCGTCGAAGCGAGTATCGCCTGTATAGCATTATGCAAAACGTATAAATTTAGCTTAAAACCTCTCTCGGCAAACTTTGGATCGCACGTAGCTTTTGGAGCCGGCAAAGCGAATGGGTAATGCATTTTTTCTTAGTTTAATTTTTTTTTGTGCTGTTACCGCCGCTAGAAGTTATTAGTGTGCGGTGGGGTCGTTGTTGATTTGCGGATGGTTTGCGAATTCATTGCACGGTTTTAACTCGACCGAATTGCAGTCTTTGATTGGTTCTCATTATAACCGGAAACGAGGTGAACAGGAAGTGCGAATTTATCACGTGACTAAACTTTAGAAAAACCTACCGTCGCGTCGGTGTTCCGTATTCCATTTGTAGTTCTATTTTATCCGATTCCCGAGAGCTTCTCTTCGGAATCTAGATCTTAAATGTGATAGATGCATTATGAATATTTGTTTCTCTCGGTTATATATGTATGTACTTCTTCATGAATATATGTTTTGCCTTTATTCTAGACAGCGGATGTAGTTGTGACTTTTATAGATATTTTATTTTTAACTTAAGATTTAGAAGGCATATAAATTTTTTAAATATATGTTAAAAGCTTTTCAAACTACGTACAAAAATAAAACAATGCTAATGAATGATGGAAGAGTCTATATATAGAGCGACTAATATTATAATGTATGTACCCTTCGAACATAAGTCTTGTCCCTTTCTAGCCACCTAAAGTCTCGCAACCAGCATTGCATGATTTTAATGCAAGTTATGCAGCACGTACAAAATCAGTTAAATTACGTAGGTGAATCCATATCATTCGCTTATTATGGTAGGGGTGGTCCACTACTTGTACTTGTACGTGCTGCATAACTTGCATTAAAATCATGCAATGCTGGTTGCGAGATTTTAGGTTGCTAGAAAGGGACAAGACTTATGTTCGAAGGTATACATACCTACCGTAGAAAATATCTTTACCTATCTTGATATTGAAATTTTGTTCTATAAAACAAATACGGACAGAAAGCTATCTGTTGCAGAGATGGGTAATTAATATATTGTTTTCTTGAAAATCTAATAAAAGTCAACATAATAATGAGTTATTATTTATATCTAAGATGATTTATTTATAAAATTTCTTCGGTAGTTTTTCATTTTAATATGAGTATACCTATAATGAACTTGATAAATGTTCTAATCATTTTAAATTACAAAATAACACCCCATAAAATAAAGACTAATAATTATTGGTAAAAGTATTTTATACAAATACATTATTTTCTAACTAATATAATTTATGCAGACGATAATAATAGCAAATATTTAAAATTTTGTTTTTAATTAAAATTTCTCAAATTAATTAATATAAAATTGATAAAATTTGCTATGTAATTTATGAACATTGAAGTTTTATATTAAATATCACGTTTTGTAAAATGTGACAAATTTTATTTAGATTTTTTTTCATTAAAGTTTTAATTGAAAGAAGAAATCATGTGGAAAATATTGCCGGACATTTTAATTTAGTTAATGTTTCCCCGAGTTATCGCTGTGCGTCGTAGATTAAACTAGATTATATCGAATGAGCCTCGTTATGAATTTTATTTTATAAACAAAACCATTTTACGTACGATGTTTTTCAATTATCCTTTTCTAAATTATGTAAAAGAAAAAAACATATATAATAACCTACACATTTCTACAAAATACATTACTTGGTGTATTAAAATATACAAAAACAATTTGTGTACAAATTGAAATTTTAATTATATTTTTACTCTTTTCTTACTTCTTTATGCAGCAAAACCAGCAAACTATTTAAATTAAAAATATACAATGAATGAATAAAACATTATTTATTATGATTTTTTTTCGAAGACATTGATAATAGTTATTGTGTAACTCAACATTTTCATATTTCGGATTATATACATTGCATATTTTTAAAATTAAAATGATTAAAATACTATTTAAAATGGTACGGAATTTTATATTTGGTATTACGGTGTTTCTGTCCAGTATTGCACATCTCTGGTTCTTCGGTAAAAAGTATTTCATCATACTGTGTAACCAAGGGAGGAGAATAAACACAAAAACCAATTACGAAAGACGGACATAAAGTAAAGGATGATTTCACAATGAACAGATAGAATTAGTTGCTGCAACTCGGGGAGAAATTTTAATAAAATGCCTGAAACAAAAGCTGTATACACTATGTATGTATATTCTAATATATTCATACATTGATATTGTATATTCTATTTTTCTTTTATTTTATTGTAGTTATAATATTTACTTATTTCATTTTATTTGTCTAAAATTCAAATATTCTATTGTAAATAGACCAACTATGTGATTCTACAGCATTAAAGTTAACGGTTTATTCCAGTAGAACATAATAATGGTATTTATTTGCTTCCATTGCAATTGGATAACTTTTTTCTATATGCTGCTTTTCTTCGAACAAAAACTAAATATATATTTTTAGAAAGCTGGACGACACGAATTATATTTAAGTTTCATTTATTTATAATCCAAATGATAATGATCTTGTTCTAGCGCATAAGATTTATGGTGAAATTTGTGAAACGTCTCGATTGCAATAAATCTTGGCTGAAAAGGTAACTGTTTAGTATTTGGCATCGAATCAAATTTTTCAAACGCTTATATAATTAAACACGAAACACCTTTGTTTCGTATACAGATTCGTTTACAAATAAGCAAATTTATCAGTCTGGTTATTTACGATTTTCGAAAATTAACATTAATTTCAGCACTGTCATAAAGCTAATTTATAGAGAACTAATAATAGTTTGGCCAAAAATAATTATCAGTTCACATTTTAAAACTCTAGTATTTCCCGTTATAAAATTGTGTTTGCTAGTAGTGTGGGTGGTATACGCGGAAAACGTAAAACAATATACGCTCAGAATACATCTTAATTTGACGGTTGTAAGGTTCGGTAGCTTTAATTATAAAAGAATCTCCTAATTCTAAGGTAGGTAATTATAAATTTAAAATCCACATCTAAACAGAAGTCGAGATTGCAAAAAGAACAAAAAAGAGCTACAAAGTCCTATTGTTTGACGATTCGTTATTTGTCTAAAAAGTTTTGCGCGTACAACTAATCGTTTTTGGATTTATTGTTTTGTTTTGCTCGTTTCCGTGACGACCGCGGTGTCTTCTATTCTTTTTTCTTTGTCTGGCTTCGTTCGCTGTAATTCTGTGTAGAGATTCGTCGGTGTGACCATTTTTCATCGCGCGCTTTACCTTACGCAAACTTTTCGCCCAAGTTTGATTGAAACACGATACCCTTGAGACCACTTCAGACAAGTGGCTACTAAATTCGCGTGTGCTTCTTGTTCTTTTCACCGTATCTTTCAATAGATCTGTTCCTGGACGACAACCGACTGGGTAACATTGCGGATACGCTTCCAGAATCAGAATTATATTTAAGTAGGGCAGTTTTCATATTTATTTGTAGCAAGTACATTTTTGTTGGTTTGGTATTACTTCTGATACAAATAAATTTAGTAGGGCAGCAATGGTCAAACATGGTGCTATGCGTACTTAAATTAAATTAACAGACGTGAAGATTTATTCAACAGATACCTAATATCAAGGATCTTAGATCAGGTCCATGTGTTTCTGTATTTGTAATGTATTTGAGTTCCTACTACTCTGTCCAGTGATGGAATTCCATTACCAAACTGTTAAGTTTGGAAAGGGACATACATGAAGTGGGTATTGATTGTAGATTGAATAGTCTGAAGCTCTGTGTGTTGTCTGCAATTGTATGTTTGTGTTTATTTGTTTATGTGTTTGTGATGTAAAGTATGTAATTGGAATATCACACATTGTCACTCGAGTACGTGGTTTGATCGAGAATTAGTGATCAGTGATGCAGATTGATTTGTTGGACTAAATGTATTATGGTTCCAATACATTTTTATATTGCAACAATTTGATTGTTATAATTTATATTCAGTTAAAATAATAGTTTGTAAAATTCATTCAAAATATCCATATGACAAAATAAATAATTAAATTCTCTTTTATGTTGTTTAATTACGAATAAATATCATTTTCCATTGGTATATACAAAAAGTAAGAATAAAATAATCCCTCATCGCGCAAATTATTCATTGCCTAAATACGGTTCAAGTATGCGTTCGACTTCATTAGTTGTTCAATTAAAAAAAAAAAGGGAAATGTTTTTCATACGCCAATAACGTTTTTTTAATCTGATTGAATCTAATTGAAGTTTCATATTTTGGTTAGAAAAATACTCAAGCAATTTGTATATTAATGAGTGATTTCAATTCCGCAACCATCATATCTCCTAATGGATGAATTTTAATTGACAGTTGATTGGCATGGTACGCCACTAAAATGTATGGTAGTGGGATGTAGAGAAAGAGAGATGAATGGAATCAATCAAATGGATACCTCTTGCTAATCAATCTAATCGTATATGTATGCAATGCAGACTAGGCGCATTTCGTCTACTGCTCGCGAGTATGATTCATTTTCAATAAACCTATATCCGTTCAGATGCGATATAATTCATATTCAACACTTATCATGCTAATCAGAGATTTAAATTCCACTTAATTTAAGTTCATCCATATTGCCCCAGCGTTATGCTAATCGGATCTGTTTAAATTCTGATAGCTAAATCTAGTTTTAACTACACTAAACACACACAGACACACACACACGCGCGCGCCTGCGCACACGGAGCCTATATTTTGTTTAGTGAAAAGTAATAAGCCAAACCAAAGTATTGTATGATTTAGTTTAAAATACTAAAATCAGATGTTAAAATAATCGCTTTATATAGATGGATTTTCCAAAAATTCCAAATTGACAATGAGGAAATTGTTTTTGTAATCTGAGGCTGATTAATTTTATATCTAAGGGTTTACGTGCCTCTACTTTCTTTATAAGTACAGGACGAACTTTTTCTGCTAGAAATAAAAAGGAAAGAAATTAGTTAATTACGAATCACTTAGACTTAGTGTCTAGTGCAAAAAATCTAACATTTCCGTTAAAAACTTTCGGTTACTTTAATGAAATAGCTCTGTCCTAACCAAGCAAATATTTTCTCTTCCTCGAAGATGCCCAGCCGTATAGAAGTATAAGAAAAATGTTTTGCGAGTGCTTTTAGGTCAGTGGCTGGCTGTTGATGGCGAAACCATTTAATTGCGATGAAAGTTCACAAAGTTCAAGCTTAAATGTAACACTATACTCCCAGATAAACTTAGCAATTTAGCTTAAGTGATTCTACAGCCCTCTAGATCCTGACACTAAAACCCACTGATAAACACCTACTTTAATTACGTGCGTGGGTTAGTGTGGTGAACAATGCTCTCCATGTCTTTCCTGGTAATAATGTGAAATATAGAAGATTGTATTATTCAATTATTTATTATTCAAATTTAAACGTTATTGTTTATGAAAACAACTGCGTATTTTCTGTAACTGTATTAGTTTTCATGCTTATCAATGGAGACGCACCCTACACATTTGAGAGACAAATATGTGACGCGTCTCAAATGTATTATATATATGAAATAATTCAAATATGTACTACGCAGCAATGTATTCTTGTCACTCATTACGAAAGGATTAATTAAAATATATTCCCTTTTTTATCAAAGTAAATCTAACTATATTATAATACAAATAATATATATATATATATATATATATATATATATATATATATATATATATATATATATATATAAAAATATATATATATATATATATATATATATATATATATATATATATATATATATATATATATATATATATATATATATATATATATATATATATATATATATATATACCTGTTTGAAGAGCAGCGAACATACGACGGTTAAAGTAAATTAGCATAATAAATGTCTAATGGAAATATGTCTGTTAATTTTGACAGTTGAATTATGTTTAGTTTAGACAGTCATGAAAACATTTATAATTAACATGCTGTAGAGGCAACTGGTGAGAATGTGTATTTGTAAATTGTTAACCATATCAAGTATATTACGAGCACGAAATACGTAAAATCAACACACTTCCTGTGCATCTTGATTTTCTCTTACATCTTTAATGTTAAATTAATTAAACAATTATTAAGAGTCAAGTCAAGCGGAATTTGGCAATTGGTACCGAAACAAAAGTTCAGATTATTGAGCCGTTTGAAATTGCTTTCTTTTGGTAATTAGAAAATAATTATTTTTGTTTAAAATGATCAACTTTGTTTTAAATTAATTGCTATACATATTTTTTAGCCTCGTAATTAATTATTGACACTTACCTGCTTCTCTCAGCGTCCTTCTTTAGATGAAGACACACACGTTGATTTAAAATTCAAAAATAAAATTTCAATTATTAAAGCTTTTGTATGAAATAGCAGAATATATTTTATTTTTCCTACTTTCACACTAACAAATATGATTCATAATGAATGTGTTTGAAGGAAATTGAATTAGTTATTATATTAGATATTCTTTTATAAATATTTAATAAAAGGCTATAGTTAATTGTGATCTTTATATATTTTATTTTTTACACATATAACATACATATATTTTTAATTGTACAACGATGTATTTTGCCTTATCCTTGCACATGATTTTTGTTTTTATTAGTAAATACATATAATAGTGGATAAAAAACCGATATTAAACTTATAATTGGTGCTGCGTGTGTTTTGTCATTTTAGTTTAATCATGCAACGAGCGTAACCATTGAAAACTTGAACGGCATCACAATATATAATAACAATAAAGCAATCACTTTGATTGCAGCAGTTTTCAATGATTGCGCTTC
This sequence comes from Nebria ingens riversi, assembly GCA_018344505.1. Taxonomy (NCBI): domain Eukaryota; kingdom Metazoa; phylum Arthropoda; class Insecta; order Coleoptera; family Carabidae; genus Nebria; species Nebria ingens. The sequence continues at coordinate 96,989 of JADQWA010000677.1, forward strand.
CATTGTATTGATACGTTTTAGTTTTTTAAATAGTGTTAATTATAATTGTTTATTAGTGTAGTATATTAATTAGCATGCTATAAGAAAATTTGCAATTATATTTTATTTTATATTAGAAGTGTGCTTATCGACTTTTTTTAATAAGCTCGATGCGATATCGAAACAATGACCGTGCTGTATCGTATGCTATGCAAAATATCGATAAATCGAAGGAAACTGCATGTGCTCTAGAAAACATGTATCGATAAGTATCGATAAACACTCCCCTAATTTTTATATAGTTTTACTTTTTAAGAATTATTTATTAAGTACACATAAGTTATTTAATCTAAACCAGTGACATTAAAAATGTTTAAATCCCACATGGCGTTTCACTATATTTAAAAAATTTCATTTTTCTTTTAAACAATAGATTATACTATATATTATAATTATTTATACTAATTTGGCATCGTCATATGTGTATTCTTACAAAATGTTTAACAATATAGTCTGTGTGTTTTTATAATAACTCTCTTAATAAATTGCATTTTAATATAATGTAGATAAAATTACAATTTTTTTTTGTTTGCTTTTAAAAATTAGTAATTTTGTAAGGATACACCTTATCTGCTATAAAAATTTATACATATTTTCTAACTTGTGGATATGTTTCTATAGAAGCAACTTTGAAAATACACATTAAATCTTTATCGATTACTTTGTTTTTCATAGCAAAAAACAAACGTTCGAATATTTGAAATATCCTATTCATTTTGATTCTTATATAACATATTCTTTACAAAACTGTTCGTTTACATATTTTTGGCACACATAAATAAATCGCTTAGTTTATCCTCCTAAAGGTCTAGAAAGGGTTCGAACATATCTTGCCTTTCGTTTCACGAGTTTATAAAAAATACTACAACAACTATAGCGCGCGATATTTTTCTTTACCCACTCAAACCCAAGAGAATTGAATGGATGAGTAATAATTTTCCTCATTGACTAGTTTCCGAAAAACGAACATAACCGTCATTACTCTACGCAACTAGTTTGATTAATAGTTATTTTCTATAGAAATTCACGTAAAACAAAGATATCTTCTGAATTTGTCGTGGGTCAAGTAAAATCTCACAGACTAGATATTGTTAATTTCGTGTGAACAAGGGATGAATGATACCGAAAAAAGAACACGAGGATAAATGAACTGACGACACGGGATATTGTCGTAGAGAAAGAGTGGTGTAAAACATTGCTGGTTAGTGGTTACTATATGAAAGTGATGATATATCATTCCTTTATGAACTGAGAGGTCGCCACGGGGTGTTACATACTGAAACGAACGCACATGTATGATGGAAAATGACGTTTTTGCTTATATAGAATAATGTTGCTAATGGCAGCTGCCTAAAACTAGCATACAAAAAATGTTGCCTTATACAGACGCTGGCAAGTATATTATTTCTTATGAAGAATACGTTGGCATTATACATACATAGGTACTCTTCCATATATCATGATCCTTGAATTATAAACATATTTATTCTAAATATAAAATAAATTATTTGAGGGATGGTCACTTTCCAAAATTCATCACATACCTACAGTTTTATATTTATGTATATCGATAAAAGTTGTGCGTATAAAATGTGCGTTCATTTTAAACTATGTGCTGTTATTTAATAAATTTTAGTATTAAGTATTGGGTCTGTATTTTTGACCATGGCCCGTAAGAAATATGAATTACGTATACGCAAGTTTACGAACGCTCTCGAAAATAAACCCTGTTGCATATAATATTTTTAATTAAGTCCAGTCTATTTTAGTTTTACATCCAAGCTTTCTCTGTACAATATATCGTCAAATATTATCTTAAGAAGCGAAGCATATAAAAAAGTCAAATAAAAAAGGGTATAAAATGCATGGGACGATGGAAGAATGATATATAATACTTTGTGTACACGATACTTGTCGGTTTCTCTGTTTATAGTTTTTAATAAACTGCGACCGCTTTTTATACAATATAATATGCAGTTTGATTGAATTTCTCATTGGTCCGTGAGTTTGCATAATAATTGAGTGAGTGAGTGAGTGTGTACATACATATATGTATGTATATACGCCATGGGCGTAGATTTTCAAGTAATACGACAGGATTACATTGTTGATAAACATAATGGATTATACTAAGGAAGTTTACTTAATACAACGTATCAACTATAACTGCAGTGTCATAGTTTATTTTTGGAAAATTTAATTATATTTTACGTCATATTGGCAGATGAAATTAACAACTATAAGCTCTAGTGGATGAACGTTGAACCACTCGTTGCGATACCAATATTTCTTCATTTCTATCATTCAAGTAAATGTTTGAAACTTCATTAACATCAAATACTACGTTTTCCATTGTAAAAATATTTTAACATATCGGCTAACAACACAGTAGGAATAAAAAGCATATATTCGCCAAACGTTTATTTATTAGCCACTTGTAGGGATCTTGTGTTTGTTGTCGAATATTGGCTAGTAAGTGTTTTAAAAACAAACATTAAAAAAAGAAACAATTTTGTTTTTATAAAACACTAAATTCTGAAATAGTTTTTATTGAAGTCGTACTAGGTAACAATAAATGCCATTGTTTCAATAAAGCCATACAAATTTCGTGCCATTCGCGATCAAAAGGATTTAATTTTGTGAATTCACTCGATTGTTATAAAGGATATTCTTTGTTCATTCAATAGCATATACATTTACACAGTGAAATCATTTTTTATCATCAACTTTTTAAATTGCAATTGCGGTAAAACATTGTATTTCACACTATTCAATTACACTCTTTTATATCATTATTATCAAAATAGAATGAACTAGCATAAAAACAATAATTTTTTTTAATTTTGTTACATTTTCAGACGTTTTATATTTGAATTAAAATTCCTTTCATTAAGCAGCAAAAAAGAATGGTTTCAACAACTTTTTAATTGTGTTTCGTGATGCATACCTTGTTACGCACAGACACTATAATTTTCATTATTAATCAGTGTTTTTTGTCTTAGTGCAGTTTTTCAATAGACGTAAAGGTATGATATGTTTTTACATATATTATAGTTACGTCCATTGTGAATCAGCGTTTATAGATATTATTTTCGTAATTATTAATTATGTGCCTAGGTACACCATACGCTATTGTTGTTACTTTAGTATGTTTGTTTTAAACTAACGTTGTTATTAAGATATAAAAAAATAATGAAGTTATTTCGTTGTTTTAAAACATCTAAAAAATATTGTTTAAAAATCTACGCCCATGCAATATTTTAATTTCGTTTCCGAATCAAATAGAAGTGCAATTGTTGTCACTAAATATTTGTAAAGGTTAACCCTGAAACTGATGATACGCAGTATGTGAATTCGGTCACTGAAGCGAGTTCAGAGGAGGGAGAGAATGTGTATCAACAAGGGTCGTACGATACGTTTGTATTAATGTGTGTTTTGTTTCTATTAAGATACTTTGACATCAATTTTGATGTAGGGACATGAGATTCGTCGCGTGTCTGTGACGGGGCGGTCTCTGCAACGTATTACTAAATCCGTGTTTCGGTGGAGTTAAATTAGATTTAGGTTCACTGCTCCTGTAAGGTAGTCCTCTCTTAACAGTGGTACTAAAGTTGTGGCTCGTCTGTAAAACAAACCAAACAAACACAAATATAACATTAGTTCTCTGATGATGATTCTGAGATTTGTATATTTCTTTGTTATACTCTGCATGCAATGAACTCCTTTGCGAATGTGTGCATACGTATATAAATATGAGCGTTTGAATGTGTGCTTACGGAAATCCTTACCTAAGAACTCTTAAACAAGTTACGAATGTATGAAGGTACTTTAGTAATTCCCAGATGCATACACTTTGTGTAAGTTTACACAGTGCTTCGTCTAACAACTAGTCAGAATTCAAACATGATTAATATTCAATAAATTCACAGTTCCCCGTGACATTTGATATTATGCAGCAGTATTTGGATATTCATATAACTTCAAAATTAATGTGGGAATTACAAAACTTGTATATCTATAAATATTGATTGTACGACTGAGCTACGCGGTCTTACGGTTAAGTTACTAATAATACTCTTGTAGAATCTGTTATTTAATTTTATGGAAAAAGCCATATTGTTTATTCCCCACGAATATTAGCATCAAATAACTTCATCTATATTTATTAAAATGTATAAAACTAGCATTTAATATTATTCTAAAATTAATAATGGATTATTGTCTTTTGTTGAAAGATGTGAGCTATGTGAACCATACTTCAATATTCTGTTTATAACTTTGTTTTCAGAACAAACATTTTTTCTAGTGTTTATTTTTATTTGCTCATATACGAAATGAATATTCAAAATCTTATGGAAATGGAAACATCAGTTTCCTACAAACATTTTCATTTACTAACAAAAGCAATATTTGATTTTCATTCCACATCTACCCCGTTTGAGCGATATTACTTTTACTAAACGATAGAGTTAAATGAAAACCAAATATTTAAATAACGTTTCTATAAAAATCAACATCCGCTTTGCCCAAAAATTATCAAATTTCATTAATGGATACATTATTGTATATAAATATATAAAAGTATTTAGAAGATAATAAATCATGTGCACATGTTTTGTATCATTAGGGAAAGTCCTAGTTCACCTGGTTTACAAAAAAAATGCTCTGAGCTCCAATTAGTATATGGTATTAATACAGTGGTGTTTTACAGTGTTTCTTGTCACTATATACAAAGTAACACAAACAAATATGGCATTTTTCAAAGCTTCGTATGTGCAGGATGTTTTGTTTCTTTGTTTCGGATACTACTCGTACATGTGAGCTTTCCGGATTTGTTTCGTAATAATAATATTAGGATTTGTATGTGTTTGTGTTGTCACTAGTACAAACATAATACCAATTTGTAACAGGATTATAAAAAATACTTGGCAAATTATACAACAACGTGTTAAAATATATTTGAAATTTGTTGAAAAGTTCTTTCAATACACTCGCTGAAATGAAGTTTCTTGAAAGCATATTTTTTTAAATGTTGAAATGTTTCTGAAAAGCTTTCATTTCAATTACCGTGTTGCGTTGCTAAAAGAACAATGAAATTTGCGACATCGATAATTCATGTTTACAAGCGATCAAGTTGGCACTTTAATGTATCGAGATGGGTGGGCTCGGTTTTGTATCATATCGTTTCATTACGCGAGTAAACAAACTGAATTACTGTTTACGTAAATAGGCCTACTGCTGAAGCGAACAGTCGTGACGAAGAACGCAGTAACCAAGAGTGACAGCGAAAGATACTCCCATAACCGACAGTCAATTATTTACGATAGAGTGTCTATCTTGTTAATGGATTTCAGCTTTGTACGTTATGATGGACGAATGGAGAGCTTTGACATTCCCTATCGTTGTACGTGCATATATAGTTATCATCCTTTGTAATTATTCCTTCTCTCGCATAGCGAACTTGAGTGTGGAATGAGACAGTTCCGATTCGTTATAATTATCCTAACTTAAATATTTGCTGGGTTTTTAGAATCTCTGAATCTAAAAAATATTTGAGAACCATCTTCATTACTTATTTTATCTTTTATACTTTAAAGTCACGAACCGCCACTGGTGTGGAGGAAGATAGTAGGAAAAATGCGTGATACTCTGGGGGTAGCATAAACATGTACCATTTGACACGTATAATGAACTGTTTTAGTTAATTACTAAGGCTTTGTGCCCTCGCTGAACATTATTGCATATGTGAACTACATATACGTGTTGGTATGTGCTAGCATATTATAAGCTATGCCGCTTATATAATCCTGCCATACGCTATAGACCACTACTCCACTCTCCTGTTGGCGCTTTATCAGCGAACCTACTCGTAATTTCACCACCGATTAAGTTATGTATTATTGTTTGAGGTTCTGCTTTGTAATTACAAAAAAAAAGATACGTATTTGCTGTACGGAAATATTTTTCACCAGACTTCATAAAAAAAATGAAAAAGTTAGGATGGAGTAATTTTTTGCAGGGTACAAAATATATAGAATTGAATATAATTTAATTTGTTTGTTCTGTTCAAACTCAGTTGTCAATTCAAGGAAAATGATTAAAATATATGAAAACAAAATCAATCCATAAAAGTGTTATATTTACGCAAAATTCAACTTAACAAAATAAATAATTACACGTATATATTAATTAACAAACATTGAATAACGACAATTTCGATTACTTAATAAAAAATTCTATAAAACTATATAAAAAATACCTACGGAAAATTGGATATTGAAGCGACACTCGTATCGGGCGATGTGATGTTGATAGTTTCGGCCACCATACTTCTGTAAGTACAACACGGAATATTATCTCAAACTGATGTTACAAATGATCGTGATTCAATGTGTAGATTATCAAAAGTGTACCTAAAAATTTATTGAATTTATAATATGTTTATAATGTAGAAAACATATGGCAATTTGTGGTCGGATTAGTTTAGATCCTACATCAGTATGGTGCTTACGAGAGCAACCATTAAAAATAATAAAGCTTTAAATATTTACAGTGTTCGTGAATTTGGATTTTACATTTTGATAGAACCATATTACGTAATAGGAGTTATCTGCATGTTTATTTAATTATTAAATAAATACACTTTAAAATGTAATAGCTTTAATAATCCTCTTAACGCGCAAAACTTCCAAAAACACGAATCCAACTGCAAATACCAAAAATATAAAAAGCGTATAGTCAAACGATAAGAACACGTACCCCGAAGCTATATTCCATCAAAAAGAACAATGAAACAAACAACATATAGACGAAAGAGAAAAACATTTGACACGAAGAGTATAGCACTTGTGTGATACTGCAAATGACCACAGTATGTGCCCATATGTGTGATAGTGTCCAGGCGATAGACACTCAAAAAGCGCAATATCGACGTAGTTGTTTTTATTGCTGCCAATAAAATTCACATGAACGGCGAGTTAAAATGTCTATATGCCACATAGTGCTGAGATATGGTTCATATTAATACGAATATTCTAGAATAGAGAGATCTGTACTTTCTTATTTTGTTTGTTTGTAGTAGGTATCTTAAAAGTATTGGAATTTAGAAGGTTCTCTCTTTTCGGAGCCTAGCAGGCTCAGAAAGTAAATACGTGGTATAAACACATATTTGAAATTAATCGTAAGACCACGTAGCTCAGTCGTACAATCCTCGTTTATTTTGTTAGTTATTGGTTAACATCTCGCGTAGTATTTCTATTTTCCGCAGAACATATGATTCTTCTTTGCTTCAAACATCATGTCTTTTGTGTTTGTTCAGTATGTTGTTAAATTTTCTTTGCGATTTGGTATTGCGGTGAAACAGTTTATGGTGAAACATCACATGTAATTATTATAATATAATTTAATAATACTTAAATAAATATTAATTTTCCGCTGATAAATTAAATTAGGTTATAAATGAATGCGGCATAATCACATACAAGAAACAATTAATTATAAAGCATGTTATTTCCTTGAAGTTGCCGTAATACTACTAATAAAACATGTAAATTACTAGTATAATAAACCGACAATAATTTCGAGCTGCACCACATTACAACATGGGCTGAAATTAATGGACTCGTTTATAGACGAAACACATCCAGCTAATTAACTTTCGTGATAACTAGAAATTTAAAATGTCCAGGCTTCAATAATGTTTTCTACTTCAGCAACAACAGAATGCTAATAATCGTAATATTAAAGTTAATATCTCCTTTAAAAACCTCACAGTATTTTCAGAAATCTGTAAGAAATTTGAGACATTTTCACAGTATTTTAGTCCACTAACTACATCGACATGACATGTTTATTGAGTCGTGTTACATCAGTTCCGAATTGAGATTTGATTTAAAACCGCTTTTAAAATTCTATAAATACGTTTATTTTTAATGTCGACAACTTTATGCGTAAATTGATTTGTGTGAAACAAGCTATAGTAAAAAAAAAAGTATTAATATACATTTAATGCGAAAGAGAAACAAGTTCTATTTAAATTACTCATATAAAATTTATGTTAAATTGTAAATTTAATATGTTTAAAATAGTAATAATAGTAAAGTAGTGATAATAAATGTTTTTATCGTTTACATATGATGTGCTATTCATTTCGATAAAGTATTTGAAATAAGATTTTATTACAGATCATAAATGTGCATTATGCCTAAAACATAAAAGTTATCTTCTTTTTTAATGTCTTCGTTAAAACATAGGTTTAGCGCTGTGTATATGTGTGGTTTATAATATATAAGCATTTCATAAAGCACCACTATCCAGTAAATATGTGTTTTTATAACTAGCTTGGTAATAAAACGGTGGTCTTAAAAGCTTATATCCCCAAAAATGATACGGTTATACATTTTATCGAGAAATTTTGGCTGAATTCTTAAATAAGTTAGTATGGGAAAAAGAAATATAAATTTTAAATTGACATATGATTTTATAAGCTATACTAAACTTTATAACTTTAACTAAGATGAAAAAAATTGTAGGTAGCAATAAATAAATTGCTGAGTTATGAACGATTTTAAGATAAATTATTTTATAAGTATATACAAGATATACATTTTTAAAACAAATTTAACTGTCTTTATTATATTGTGACATGGAAAGGGGTAAAAAGAAAAATTGTAGAGTAGAACGAGATGTCTAAGGAATTAAAAGACAATTTTTAAATAGTGAAATAAAACAAAATGTTTTTTATTCTTCTGGTATAAACTATAATTAATTAATATTTAGTTACACGATGTATACATGAATATGAGTGAAGTAGATAGTATTGTTAATTTTGTATGGGGTACGTAATCTAATTGTCATTGGTCAAAAGGTACACAAAACCAACTAACCAACAAAGAAACTATATGAGGATGTGGTTGTCTAGTGTAGTGGCACTGAACAATTGAATGTTTCAGTTTACGACAAATGTATGTTTTGTTTTGTTTAAAGTTTCAAGTGTACGTCGTTTGTAAACGACTAAGTAATTTGTCCAACTTACTAGATACAGAACTCTAGCATAGATATATAACAAGTGGATGCACTGAAAATGAACCTAATTAATCTATGGACACTATAGAGCAGCACGCGCAAATATAGTCACTATTTTACACGATTAACATGCGATTGAGTAAAGCTTTTTCATAATCATGCACTTGTATGTTCACTTATTATTAAATCTATGGAATAGTTGAAGTTTAACTTACTCAGGTCCCCTCTGAAACGTGGCGGGTAATTGTTTGGCTTGAGCCGCTCGGGCCCGCGCAAGTAGACTCATAACCGTCCTTTTCGTGGGGGTCATGGAGGTCCGGGGCCCGCCGGCTAAAAGTGGTCTCTTGCGGCCGACTCCAGTTACCGCTGCTGTAGCCGCGGTTACGGTTCCACAGGGGGGACTTCCGGCGCCGCCGACTGAAAAATAGCACAGGAAATCTTTTTTTACTAAATGCTCGCATTGTGTGCCTTATATGTGTGTCCGATTTGTTACATGACCCGACAAGACTTGTCTGTTGAACAAGCACCTCGTGCAACTTTTATTATTGCTTTTGTTCTTTTTATTTTATTGCCTCAAATCTAGAAAACTTCGCTTATCTGAGAGATACAATAAAACTGTTTTATTTCAATGACTTTTAGGAAATTTGAATTTAGCTTAATTAAGTATTTTTACTCTATTACTTAAAAAGTTGTAGTTGGATGGAATGTACATTATTAGGTGGAATGATGTGGGAAGTAAAGGAATGCACATTATCAGTTCAATGTGCGTATAAGTAGGATGGACAGAATGATGTTCGAGTTATTTGTAAAATGTCTGTCGATAAGCGAGAAGCATCTAAGAAATTCGATAATATCGCAAAACGCTTACGGCATTTTCGAGTAATTTGTCATGACGTCTCGCTGTACTGGAATGCATATGGAATGTATTTTATTTCGTCGAAAACTACGATATATTCATTCGCAAACTATCGAAATGCATACAAGATTATTTATTATTTAACTTTAAGTATAATCGTTATTGTATCAACAGAATCATTCTAATATATATTGCCAAACACCAAAACAATTGCTACATAATTTTACCATTAAAATATCATATATTTTAACGTATATTTACTATGTTATAAATCATTGCGTGGTACATCCTTGTCTGAAGGCTCGAATTTAATTATATATGCTGCATACACATGCAATTTTGTTGACAAAATTATGCTTCAAAACAATAATTTGTTGTTGTACCAATTACTTCCACGTAAATATTATGCTAACTCTATTTTACATATTGCACATTATTGCGGACTTTGTAAGCTTATTTCTTTTTTAAATAAATCAATACCAGTATTAAAAAATAAACTTTAAATTTAGGAGAAAAAGCTCGATTTCTTTATTGCCAACTATAATCAGTTTATCTTCAATTTAAATATACGTAACATATTTCGAATACAATTGACAATAAATCTGATATAGGTACTCTTAAAAATAGTTATAAATGTGAATGATGTATGCAAGATCTACGAAAGTAATTCGGTAACGCAACCATTTAAATCATTTCAACTTTATTGCATCTGAATAGAGAATGGTCTAGCGCAAAGTAAGCTGAGTGAATATAGCTTTGCGAGGTTGCGCTCGCAGTATTATGATCGTCTCTTTTTCGTCTAATGCGAAATCTTTTTAGGTTGTCGTTTGTACGATACGAAAATCTTAAGTAGTTTGATGTGTACTGGTAACGATCTCAATATCGTAAACATAAAATTGATAGAAATTCGCATCATATCTCTCGACGAACATATACATATTTCTTATAGGTACTTTTATGAATACTAGACTTGATAAATATTTCATATTCAAATATTAGTGGTGCTAAAGATGATTCCGCTATAAAATAAATCAGAATATCTACAATTTCTCTATTGTTGTTATTTATATTTCACTAAACTATTTATAGCAAGATTGGCAAATTGTGGAATACGTATTGCTTATAAAAATATATAAATAATGTAAATTGAGCATATCAAATGTATATTTAAACATTTCAAGTAATTTCGCATAACTGAATTGGAGAATGAATGCTTAAATTTTATATTTAATGATGCCTAAACTTATATTGCAGCAAATTCGTAAAGGGTGGTTGTAAAAAAAGTCGTATAATTTAATACGTATGTGTAGAACTGCATCTAATTTTTCATTTTTAATTAACTGCGTTAAAACTGTATATGTTTTTCAAAGCTTTGGAGTGTCCTCAGTGCAATATTCAATTAAACCGCCGTGTATTTTCCTCGATATTGTTTAATGAGGTCACAGATATATCTCACTATAATAGAACAAGTAGACAAGTAATATTCTTTCATACACAAACTTTGTTTTGTAGGCAAGAAAAGTAATTTAACTTTGTACACTTTCTGCGATACCATCGTCGAAATAATTTTTAATTTTATCTAAATTCTGTGTAGAAGTTCTGTAGTTTATATTTTTAGTTTTGCCGTTTATTTAATATTAAAATAATCTATATAAGATGACATATCCGTTTCCTTATTCCTTATTTGAGTCGTAGGATAGGATTAATTAATTTCCGATTGGTCTATACTAAATGTGCAACAATAAGGAATTCCAGGCTAGTCATCAGCCTGTTGCGGCATCAGAAACTTAGTCACGATGGGAAACTGTGTGCTGTTTATTGCACTAATGGTATTTATGTAAATGAACTGACCTTGTTGTACGCCCCGTAACGCCGGATGCTCGCCGGGCGGACTTTCGCCTCCTTCATTGTGTCCGGCGCTCATACTGTCCTCGCTGCCCGTGCTCGGACACTCGCCGCCCGCTGATCCAGCGCTGGAACCCGCTGTTGAGCCGGGTCCACTTGGATTACCTCCGGCTGATATATTACCACCCCCACCGTTGCCATCACTACCACCCTCTTTGTTCTTCTGTGTCGATAATACTTGCATCTCCCACATTTGCTCCTGTCGAATATCGTCATTGTAATCCTGCAATAAATATTTTACAGAATTAATAAATTAAGATTACATAAATAATTTTGACAGAAATTTTAATCTTAATCTAGTTTTTTTTCTCAAAATTACCAATTGAGATTAGTCAATCAGCAAATTTTCAATATATCAAAAAATCATTAAAAACTACAACTGTATAAAATTAAAATCTGTAAAACTGTATTTACTTGCTTAGTCATAATATTTTGGTAGCCTTTACAAATGATTCAATCACAACAGTCGAACATACAATCTCTTTGGAAATTGTGTTGTTTCATATTTGTTATATATTCAAAATAATTCATAGCTGGTTTATTATAAAGTAGATGTTGTTTCAGTAAACATCATTTAAATATTATTTCAATTAACGTATAAAAAATATTTTATTTAGCTAAATTTAAATAAAGCATTTAACCTTTCGTAAACAAAGTATAATAACACGATTTGCGGTAAGAATGATCATTTCAAGGGTTGAAAATTACTTTAGATACTTTGCATAATACACCTACGCGGTTTGTTCAAGTTTATGTTGAATATATGATAAGCAAACGAGTGTACAGTATAATATTTTTATTATAAATATTGACATTTTCTTTCCGCCACAAGACTAAACCCTAGCGAAAATATTATCGCTATGTAAGATGAAACTCGCACAAATATATGTAGCTATTCTGCTTTACATTGCAATCGGATTTCTTTTTGCGGGTCACACAACCATGAAAAGATATAAGATTAGGATGTGTGCATTCACGATGTCTCGGTATTTGAATATAAAATAAGATTATAAGAATACTAGTGCATGCATTGTTTACCGTGAATGTTGTTTACGTGAAACTGCCATCAAATTCAAATGTGTCTTGCTTTTCTAAGGATTGGAAGTTGTGTGGTAAAATATTTGATTTCGTGACTATTTGGTACACAGTAAGAAATGTTTATTCATTGCTAATAAATTTTGATCAAATTAAAATTGACCAAACGTAATTCTCTAGGTATGTATATATATATATATATCAGGGCAATAAATTGGTCTCAATGTAAAACCAAAATCCAATCGGAAAGAAGAGAAGTTCTAGCCAATATTTCATCATTTCGATGTGGTTTACGCTTAGATCAGCTGCAACATTGTTTTCGTAACCGCGGGGAAATAATTTTCAAGTGAATTCGGACATGATATATGCGCTACATTGATATATTGCTCTAAATAAAAACATTCTATTACACACAAACATAGAAGCAAACATGCACGCACTCGTATGACAAATTGTGACGCCATAAAGTCCAGACAACAAGCATGTTTTTTTTCCTGGTACACCTGTATTCAAAATTATACGAACTTGATAAATATTCGTATATAAAACACTTTGGGGATTTACGTACGAAGTCAAGAAATTCAATTTTAAACATAAAATAAAAAAACGAAAGCATATCAAGTAGACGTCAAACGGATGTATAATTATTTGTTCATGCAGAAATAAACCAATTTTTTATACTTCAAAAAATCATTAAAAGACAATTTGAGAACTTCTGAAGTGTTTGCGTATTTTTCATTCACTATAATCTGATTCGTTTGGCTAAACGATTGTCATTCTAAAGTCGTTTATCATTGATGATATTTGAACAAGCGTTGCCAACGACAACAAACAACAATTTAAAAAAATTAACATTCCATATCATTCGTAAAATGTGGCGAACATCAATTAATGCAGTTTACATGAACGTCTCCGTTGATATGCATGAGTTTGTTTTGGCTCTTTACCGTTTTCTTCGGGCACGCCAAACTATTTAGTTCAGTGTATTTAAGAACCTCTCAAAACGAACATTACAAAATATGACATAACTTAAGTTCAAGTAATCACTACAGAAATATATTCTTCTAAATATACAAATGCATATGAAACAAAACCTCTCTTGTGGAAGGAAATAGTAACTACCTAATGAAACTAGTGAAATTACGTTATTACAAAGCCAATCAATTCAAATGAAATAACTAATAAAACATTACGCTATCTTTCCTATTTAAACAGGAAATTGAATCATTATTAACAAGCTTACACATTAATGTTATTAATTTAGCTACTCTGGCGGCTGGACTGAAACTTCTGTTAACTTTTCCACATCCAAGGAACATTATCGGTTGGTAAACTATTTGTATGTGGAATCGTGTTCATTTCGTATGGTCTTCGAGTCAATATAGACCATAATCAATTTTGTTTCATTTTTCAACAGTCAAACGATTGCGCAAGAATAATCTTTTATTTGTTCAGGATGAGTGGTTTCTTTTGTGAATAAAATAGTGGTAAGAACACTGTCAATAGATACTTTGATAATAATAATGATTGATGAACTAGAAGGTCCTTCCTATTATTCTAGAAATCTGGAGAGTGCTTTCAACACATCCTACACAATAAAATTTCTGGTGACATATACTCAATTTTGGATTTTCTTCTTATAGGAACCTTTAAAGTATTATTTTGATTTTCCACATAAGATAAGTTATGGAATCATGGAAATTAAATAGGTTAATCACTAGTTTTACACCTTTGCGAAAATGATGAAAACGGAGAAACACTCAATTTGTATTGCCATCGAAATCTCGACATCAATTAATTTAAGAAACAGAAGAAACAGGCAAACAGAAGAATATTAATTGTGTTGTTCTTGTGAAAAATGTGCTGTGTTTATTCCTGCCAAAATCTCACGTTTTTTTTACGCAAAATCGTTGTGGTTTATAGCCGAACAACGGATAAAAACCACTGAACCACATTCAAGGTAATCAAGAAGGCTTGTAGGAAACCATCTGGAATATATTGTTTTTATACGAACGTAAACAAAAAAGCTGAAGATGTTGTCTTTTTCAGTTAGAGCCGTTTAGCACGTGATGTATATACACACACCTTTTTACCAGTTGCAATGTTTGTTTACCTATTATTTGAACATTCTTACGTATTAATATTTTCTTTCGCGATTGACGTTTTTATTCGCCTCAATAGAAAAACTAGCACAAAAAATTGTTTTCCTTAATAGTGTTATAGAAAAAAAATCAGTATCAAAAATAAAAATTAATTGCTTTTTTACATTTATGTTATAAGAAACAAAACAATGACTTAATTAATAAAAGAAAATGATAAATTCTGTTCATTTTTCAATTAAATGCGAAAAATGCATGTCATTTTTTATTAGATAATGATAATAAAATCGTTATTTTATTTTTAATTGTATTTACTAAATGGCATTATTTTCAAATGAAATATTACCAATTTTTTATAGCCATATTAAACTCATGAAATATTGCAAAATATTCGTCTATTTAATGGTTGTTTCATTAATAAAATATTGAATTAAATGTTTATGAATGCAAATATACTGAATAATTGGTGATGATGGAAATGGTTGGATTGTGGTGTGGTTAAGAGTGACATGAATCAGATTTGGTTCTAGCTTTAATAAATTATGTCTAAAAAAATATGAAAAGTTCCTCATGTCAATTTACCATGCATAAGTATGAAAAACCGCAAAGATTACAATTTAAACCTACCATATGGATGGTGATGATTCTATTCTAAACTCTAGATTCATACCTGTTTGCGACAAGGGAATCATATATCATGGAGAAGGTGCGCACCTTACAGTTTCCGATGTTTTCCTGTCGCTGAAGAAAGGATACTCACTTATACAGACACGAAAACAAAGAATAAGACACAGAGACAACGAAAGCGAATGACAAGCAGAAAAGGGACTGGAATAAATGATTGTCAAACCCTACCTTGTGCTCCCTTCTGACTAGAATATGACAGGTAGACATTCGCTTGGCATTTTTTGCATTTTACCACAAACACACACGAATAATGTCTTTCCTTGGAAGGCCGTTTCAAGGAAATCTAATTATTCTATAAATTCTTGTTCAAGAATTGAGATTAACTTCTGACTTCCATCAAGTCAAATAATAAAAACTAACAAGTTTTTTTTTGTCATTTTCACAAAACTAATAATGATGCAGTAATTTCTGTTTGCTCCGAGATTCTTTTCCTCGGAAATATTTTCATTTGCATAACCAGCTTTAAAATTTTCTTCCAAATATGCAAATGTTTTCAATTCTTATTTTTTAGTTCAAGTTTTTCTTTAAAACTTGTGTGTTCATTAATAACTAAATGTTACCGTGAAATAATAGAATAAACTTTGACAAGATATTCATTATATTTTTATATAATAAAATATATTTCGAGGAAACTTCTCAAATTTATAATTTTCAATATAATGGCATGGAAATATGCTTTTTATGAAATGTAACATTTTTTATTTAAATTAAACGCAATTTTTCAGTGCTACGAAGTAATAGAGACATATTATTATATTTTGTTTTTGTAGAACAACGTAAATTAAAAATCACAGCGTACATATGTTTCATTTATTTAATTACCAACATACTTGTATATACTCGTATGTATGTACGTATATGTTTGTTTGCATCAGGAAAAATGTATATATATATATATATATATATATATATATATATATATATATATATATATATATATATATATATATATATATATATATATATATATATAAATATATATATATGCTGCAACTTTTGTCTGTTCTGTCTGGAAACAAATTTTAATGAACTTTTAAAACTTTGTATACCCACACGTACATTTCCGTTCATTAACCAAGTACTTTGAAAATTTATCTAAGTACGAGACATGTCAGCCTTTTTTAGGACTCGGTAACTCTGTTAGTAATTTTATAGTATATTTTATATTATAAATTTAAGGTAGTTAAATCTTTGAAGCGCTTTGTAATTATAGAAAATTTGGTAAATTATTGAAATAAAAGCATTTACCACATTTGAGTCCACAACTAGATTTTTACCAAATAACTCAGTTTATGTCAAATTTTACATTTACAGTAATTATTATTTTCCTCTTTTGCAATTAAAAACAGATTTAAAAATTAAATTTTACCAATTGTACCAAAATTAAGAGGTCTACTTTTGTATGTAGCATTTTTATTTTCTCAACCGCAACCAAATTAAATTAGTAAATTACTTCACCAAAGTAATCCAATTATTGTGTCTATTTTTATTTTTAATGCTATTGTTGCTTTGAAGTTTACGAAAACTGGGTGGTTGTTTCCATCTTGGTTGACATTTTTCTGTTACACGTCAATGAGTTCGCGTGCTTAGATTTTCTGATGAGTTCGCCACAAAGTTAAAAGCATCAAAGAAGAAGAAGTGACACCCCTGAAGCGACTTATTTCCGTGCTCGTTGTGGCGCGTCTACGATATACGAACTATACGCTATCACTTGTCTTTTTGTTCTTTTATTTATTTTTGCAGTGTCGACAGTTGGGTACATCTTCTTTTTTGGTGTATGTACTTGTGTATTCATGGCATGCAAGCTTTCGTTCAATACAAATGAGTGAGCAAACATTAATCATATAAGAACGAATTTCTCTATTCAACAATTTTTGTCAGAGACATTTATAACTAGCTTACATTGTCAACTTCTAAACGCCATCTTTTTACCACTAACTGAGGTGACAGACAATTATTTTCAAGCAGTCGTATTATAAAAATGCTCCTCCATTCAACAAACTTCCGATACTCTAGTGCCTCTTATCGTTTTCATTCAAATTTCAAAATCATATCAATTTAGAGTTTAACTTTTAAGTTCTACAGTACTTTTATAACGAATAGTAAAGTTTATCGGTGCATCCAGATCTATTGAGATTTTCAGCGCACTATTAAAACTAATTCCAAAATTATATTTTCAAGTGGACAAAATTATTAATGATAACAGCAAAAATTTATATTTAATGAAAATAAACATATCTGTGAGTAAAATTTAATTAAAATTGCTTTTGTAATACTTGCAAATGTAAACAAAATTATATTTACGTGTAATTATGAAATGTGGTATCACTAAATAATATTTTATGGAAAATAATGGAAATTAAAAAAATATTATCCCAAGATAAATATCTATGTATGTATTATTTTAAAATTGTTTATTATAATTCTTAATTAACTTACTACATTCCATTAAAAAGATTAAAAAACTCTGAATCATATAATAAATTCGCCTGAAAGATTTAATTAATTAACGCATTTGAAACGTCAGGAGTTTTCCATTTTGTTATTGAATGATTCTAGTTTGCATTTTAATGTCTACATCTCATTGAAGATGCAACAATGTTGATTGCTTGTACGAAGCAGTTTCCCCAGCTAGTGTGTTGATAGAACTATAACATTACGCGGTGTTCGTGCAATGCATTGCTCATGAAATATTAGTTAAGTAGATGTGTCTAATATGATTTTGCAACTATGTGTCGTAATGTATATTAATGGAATTATATAGTGTACTCGTTTCAAACGTGTTTCAAACTCACTGTGCATACCTTCATTGGTATAATATATACATCTACCATTGAAGTGTATTTGTATTGACATTTGCTGCGTTTGCAAACTGCAATCCTTCCGTTCTCAAGAGTACCTAATCTTCCCTGTATATTATTGCGGCTAGCTGCAATACTATGGGTCACTTTAATCAATATATTACATGCTTCGTTTAGAAATGTAAATGATTAGAAATAGACAGAGTGCAAATCATTTTCAATATTAATTAATTTTTGAATATTATTATACGATTTTCTTTAAACAAAAGTTAATTTTAATAAAGATTTAATAATAAATTTGGCTAGAATACTAACCACGCCCTCAGAATTTAAAATAAGATAATTACTAAATGTGCTTCGTAAATTATGATATTAAATGTTGGCAACATGAAAAGTACATATTTCCTCTGCAAGACACGTACTACATGGAACATATTTCATTAGAATCCCAGAAATACATGTTGAACATTTGTATTATTCATAAAATGGAAAAATACAAATTTAAATCATTCTAAATGTATGGCTCGCTAACTTAATTTTCTAGTTCCCATAAACATTTATTTTTATATTGGTTAAAAGACAAAAACATATAAAACAATAGATACAGTCTGTTGAGTATTCAGTCTAACACGCGAAAGTTAATTATGTTTAATAATATAACGGTAGTAAATTTTATTATATTCGCGAATGAAGATATTGTTAGAATTTTTATGTAAAATTATGTTACACTGTTCTGCTTACATTAGATAGGAAACACACATAAAAATGCTAGTTTGTATGTTTCCACGAGCAAACTATATTTGCCATCATTTGAAATTCAATGTGTTGTTGAATATAGTAACCGTCAGAAAATAGGAAAATGTGTTTAAAATGTATAAGAAATTATTACAAAAATTTATATAAATGTCTTCAAACTAAGTTTACGTATTATATAAAGAGTTTTTGCGAAAAAAAATATATACTTCAGTGTATTAAATCTTATTTAAAAAAAACAAAAATATGATTTTAAAGTGCTTCTGCAAATTGACCATAAGGTATATTAATATACACTCCAGGTGTCTGAAGTTTATAAAAACCGTCGGAAGTTTCAAATATATTTGAATATTGTAACAAAATCTTCCACTCCACTTAAAATGTGTAATACCCTTTCTTGAAGAACATTATACCTACCATAAAATGATATTCATCCGAGGCGACAGGGGAAGCCTGTCCGCGCTACAATAAGCAACTAAGTAAACGTAAAGCCCTCCTTCAAACCCACTTGATAGTACTGCTCTGCTGTTGAAGATGGTTGCTTTGATTATTGATTTTCTTCAAAAGACTAATTCCACGAGCTTCTCTAGAGGTGTTCAACCTACGCTCTGTGTTGAAAATTCTCGAGGGACGCACAATACTGCTTCAAGGTGGTTTGCCTCTTTTGCCATCATCATTGCTCCTTTACTGTTGCTCTAGTTATTGTAAAGGTATACGACATGGCCGTAGAAGTATAGAGGACACCAACAGAAAAGGGATAGGACAGGATAATATATTTGCCAATTTAATCATAATTTCCATATATGGATATTTTTTGCTTAATTGTTAAAAACTCTACGGATATATAGTGTAAAATATGCTTTATAAAGTAGAAAAAGGTTTCTTCAACTAGGACCGGGCTGTACGCGAACAATTTCCATTTCAACTTTTCTTTTCAAAAGCATTCACAAGAGCTTAAATAGAGAATCCAGAATAAGCTTAACTTTTTCTTCTGCCTTACCGCGCCTTTTCTATAAATGATGTTCGGACTTAGACGATGAGAGTTGTGGAATTAAAGAAGATTTATACTTTGAAGATATTTAAACGATGCGGCTGTTTTGTTCTGCATTATGTTTTTTTTTTCTTTCAAAGACTTGTTTCTGCAGTTGTATGATTTATATCTTATATTATCGTTAATGGAAAGTTTATTGACAGCTATAGAGTTTTAATTTTCCTTTTTAAGAATGCAACGTTTTCGTAATTTCTATATATTTCAAAGTAGAAATATTAAAATATTTATTCACAATAAAATTCAATTATGCGAAAGTGCTACGGTTAAAGTACAAAATTACAATTGTAAAATTATTATAATTTTATAATTGGTTGCAAAGTTTGATTAAAGAATGTATAATTAATTAATTTGCAGATCTAATAAAAATAATATGCCGGAGAAGTGCAAAGTTGAAAATTGATTTTATTTGTTCGCAGTAAACGAGGTAAGATATATAAAAGACGGGAGAAAACGATTAAAGACGATTTGAAGTAGGTGAAGATTAACGTAAGCTTAAAGCAGAACTAACGATATTTACCACTTGTAAACGTCAAAACTTATTGAATTTGCTCGGCTTCTATTCAGTTTTCTTAGGTGAAATGTAAATCAAATTCATTATACATGAATAAACAATATAATATAATTTTTTAATGCAAACTAATTCGTGGAAAATGTAATAAAATGCTTAGCACAGAGCTTTTTTTTTTATCCGGTGTTGGAGCCAAAATTTATGTTTTATGCATATATGTGTAATACTGAGCGTAATAGATATTAATGATGTGAGAATCATTCATCATTTAACGTTCTTACTGTAGAGCAAAATGAATATATTTGCATTTCCTTAAGTATTAAAAAGAATTTCCTTCAATCCGTTCCTGGAATGCTAAAAAGACGTTCAACATTGCAGACGCCAAAGTAACCGCTTTAGTTTCATTTCACTTCGTAATTTAGCGCCGTGACCCCGACAATTCTCCCAAAAGTTAAGATATTAAAATAATTTATTTGCATTTCTCTGCCGGGGTTGAGTTTTAAATGGCAACTTTTCTACTGCGTTCGTCATTTGAAGGTAATAGCCTCGCCGAAAAGGTGTCTTCATGTGAACGTCTGGCTGCCTTGTTATCATTTGTTTCACAAATGACTAGCGACGCCTTCATTTGTTGTGGAAACCACAGCATAGCAGCAAACTCTCACCGAACTTGTGCACGTTCAAGTTGACAAGCGAAGTACACCGCTGCGGTGTCATGTAAACTCTGTCTTACAAAATAGTCAGTAACAAGACAGACTTCATCCTTTACTATTCTGGTCTTGCAGACAAGTTTTAGATTTTGTTTTATTTATGAAACACGACATTTGTTATTTGAACCCAGTTGACCACTGGATCTTTTGAAATAACGCCATTACGAAGTATGGGCATCTGAGGATGCTTTACAATGATTATACGACATTTTAGAATCCTTTACATGATACTTTGTGATAGCAATGAAAAAAGATATCAAAATAGTCTTTGGTTATTTTAGAAATATATTTTTGAGATACATAATATGTGAATATGTGATGGAGTGTATAAAAGATTTTGTTTGATAGAGGCATTAGTCAAATGATATAATTTTGAAACACTAAGGGATTATTAGCTGATAGTTTAGCAAAAA
The DNA here is from genome assembly GCA_018344505.1 of Nebria ingens riversi. NCBI lineage: Eukaryota > Metazoa > Arthropoda > Insecta > Coleoptera > Carabidae > Nebria > Nebria ingens. The sequence continues at coordinate 118,867 of JADQWA010000677.1, forward strand.
AGATATATTTACAAGTAATTTGAATACGAGTTCGACGTCATAAAAAACAAATAAAATATATTCAAAGCAAAGTATCAAATAATATACTTACGAATGGAGTATGTAGTGACGTAGAGAAAGAATGTTAATAATGAGACGTTGAAATGAATCTAATTCTGTTTTATAAAAAATGGCATGGAATGTTGTGAATATTTGTATAAAATAAAATAAAGTAATATTTAGTAGGAATGTATTATATAGTGTCAAGCATTCATAGGTACATATTTTAGAACATAAAGATAAATTTAGAACCAAATAAAAATAACTCACGAACAAATTCTTTACATATTTAATATACTTATTGCTATATTTATATATTATCTCAAAATCCGTAAGATATATGAAACAAAATATATTTCTGTGGAATGCCATAACAATAAAACTGTCGTATACCGTAAAAATAAAGGGATTGGGAAATTCAAAGAATTTTAGGAACTCTGGCCTGTAGGAAAAGAAATATAACGAAAAACTTTAGACTCTCTACTTCATATTTCAATCGATATTTTTCATATTTTTTCTGGCAACAAAAAGTGTGAAAGCATGAGTATGCAGAAACTGAAATGCTCGTCATCACCCACGAACTTTTACAATTTCGCTGGTGTTTCTGACGGATTGAAATCACTTTAAAACAAAACACAGATGTTTCCATAACTGCGAATGAATTTATAGTCGGCTTTCGTTCGTTGGCTGTACAGTACGTTCAGAGTTTACAATTTTGCCAAATGGAAAACTTATGGTTAATCTGATACAAAGCTTGAACTTTTAGTTACTCTTTGAGTTAATTTTGGTAACGTAAAACTTTAATTGGCTTGCGTTATCAGCAAGTCAACGATGAATTATCTAATTAACGCTTTTGCTCTATAAAAATTACTACTTTAACAACATCGCATACATTATCAATGGTCTTCGATTGCAAAGATTCTAGACGTAGTTTTTCTACAAAAACAATTCAATCTTTTTTATTTATTTCATAAAACTAGAAAAACAGAATAAATATCTATATCTTGAAATCCTTATACCGTTATACAGTATCTCTCAAATTTGTTAATCATAAAAAACAATTCAATACGTCAATATTGTTGATCCAAACAACTGAACAGACATGTTTTAGGTATCAAAAACATAATTTTTGTGCATATAGAATCAAAACAAATATTGATAGAGTTGAAAAAAACTTTAAATCGTACACGTGAAAGGTTGGCGAATTGTTTGTTTTCTACAATTTTTGTGTACAACGAAGAGAAACGTTCATGATTTATCAGTACAGTGCCATTACAATGATGAAAGATCAACATTGGAGATCGTAAAACACATTTTTTGTCTGCTCTATGTCATGCTGCGAAACTTGTTTTTCAAACGGGGTGACGAAGCCGTCAATAAAGCTAGACTAAAAGATACTATAGCTAGTGGATGCAATAGTATTTAGAGTATTTTAAAACACACTAAAACTAATAAAACTAACAAATTTTACTACAAGAGAGAAATTGATAACATATTGGGTTTTGAGAAATATATATATTTTAATATAAATTAATTAAATTTTCGGAATATTAATACATATTTCTAAAATATCGATGAAAATCTCTATGATTAATGAAGATAATATTTTGAAGTTAAATTTGAGTAAATGGCTTGTATTTTAAATATCAAATAGTTTTAGTAAGAGAATATCCATTGAGTGTAGTATATCTATAGATAGGAGGTGGGTTGAACGAATGATGCGATCGGGATGGACGACAGCAGGAATGAAAGTGCAGGAGTTGGAACGGACATCATGATTGATTGCGAGGATCTGCTTGACGTGTGAGCACCTGGGTTAGATTGCTGCTGCTTCAGGACATCTAGTCGTGTGTTGTGATACCTACATACATATATAACCTAACCAAAACCCTATCAAGCAAATATCGTTAAATTTTCAGATATACAATCAATATTTTACATGACAACTGACTTGCCTGAAGAGTTGCATTGTAGTATCTCAAAATTTATTGTATTTGTGAAATTAAAAACTTAATTGTGACATGTAATCTATTTTTATTAATTTTCCGACTATATCTAGAGTTAAAGAGCCGCAGATGAAATATATTCTATTTTAATTTTCTCTTTTTATATGACAAACGACATTTTAAATCTAGATTTACACACCCATTACGACATTAATAAATTTAAATTAGGTTGAAACCTGAATAAGAATGACTTTGTGAGTTAGAAGGAATATGCTGTAAAGATTTAGCAAAGATATTAAAATTAATGGAAAACGTTTAATATGAGGTTTATACGTCCGGCCGGTGGTTAGTAATGTTTTATGTTTGTAAACGTAGGAAAAGTGGCTGGGTGACTTAACGCTAATAATAAATGTTATAATTTTAAGTTTATGCCCATAAACTAAACAATTAAACATGATGGACGATAGCACATGTTTGTTTAAAAGTGTGCCAAACATTTTACTGGCAAACGGAAACTGCACGTGTCTCCCATCTGATGTTTTAAATGGAACATTAAACTCCGAACTAATTAGATAATATCTAAAGTCAAATAGAAAAGATTTGGCTACCAAATTTTCTGCTATCTCTCATCTACAACTACGATACGCATTTATATTTCAATGCTAAACGACATATCAGCTACACCTAATTCAACCCTTTCATCTTTAAGTCTGAAAACAAATAATAAAGTGAAATTAAAAGAATTTGTGTGTCCCATATATGAAAAGATTCCCAAATGGCTTAAACCTATTAGTATACTAGTTGATATTTGGAGTTGCATTTTATTCCCAATATAATGTTTAGTTGTAAAATTGGGAGCAATGCTAATTTGGAAGCATTCGTTAATGCTCTTCTGACAAAATGTCACTTGTATATACCTACTGGTTGATAAGTTACTCATAATTAACAATGCAGAATAGTTAAAGAGCCTATTTGTAGATGAAGCACAAAATTATTTCGTAATTTAGCAAAAGTTTAACTGACAACAATTCATTGCAATGTTTCAGTAAATATTACTTGTCTCCATGCACTGTTGGAATATATTTGTCTTTTCTACACAATACTAATTTACGCGATACTTTTAAAGGGTCCAAATATATTTTATAATTTGGAACTTCAAATACAATAATTATTTTGTGTTTGACATTTAAGATTGTAAACACAAAAAAGGAACATTTTATTTTCTAAAAATCACATCTATTTTTCTATTCGCTTATTTGATTTTTGCTTCGCTACATACGTCCTTTTTCAAAGGGTAATGGACTGAACTGATTGAACGTAAATGAACCGTGCAAACACTGATTTCAATGCAAGATTGAGATTAGAATACATTAACACTGCATATTTCTAGAGTTTTTCGACAAAGAGAAACGAATTGACAATTTTGTACGGGATTCTCAGACCGGTGATTTAGATTGGGCAATAAAACGTCTAATATTAAATGCATTTGTTCTTCTTAAAATGATTATGATTGTCAGAAACGATTATACAGGCAAACAAAAGTCATAAATTAAATTTTATGATTTGCTAGTACATTGGAGCAATTTTAAGTGTAGGGTAATCATTCGTAGACGCTGCAATTGCTTACGAAACTCCAACGTAATTTACACAATCTAGCCATTAATGCTCAGTGTTGCCGCCACCAAGAATCTGTTAATTGCTACCCACCCACACTCCCTTCTTATCGTGAGATGATTTGTTTGTCAACCTAAATGAAGTGTTTTTCTTGCAAATTAATGCCTAGTCACGATACAAGGATATTCATTTACATCAAATTAAAAAGATAATTATTTTATAACTATAATAATATATAGAAACAAACAAATTATGTAAAATATAACGTTAAACACCGACCATGTGATCAATAGTAGAAATCTATTTAGTTACGATTAATTAATAAATGCTGCGATATATTTAGTTGTACAGTATCTATGTCCAATATTAAATGACACCCAATTTAGATATTGTAGTAACATGTTTAATATAAAATAGCATCAAGCAGAAAAATAAATGAGCTGATAAAAATCAGCCGTAAATTCCACGCGTTCGGGCGATATTTATTATCGCTTTGTTAAAACATAAGAATAATGTTGTCCACTGTTCAGTTTATGTATTTAAAACATATGAGCTTGTGGGGGTAGTTAACAACGACAATATGTGAAACAAAGTGCATTGCAGAGCAATAAAATACAAGCCCCTCTCCCCTGAACTCCATGCTTTTTTATTAGGGTTCATGCTCACAGTCACGGAAAACATTACAATTACCAAATGTACAAAAAAAAAAGCTACAGCTTCATTTCATACGAAATAGGAGTAAAATTACATTATCTTTATAATTTTGTTCTTGGTACTATATTACAACGATCTATCTTTTGCGGTTCAGTCCGTAGTTACATCGTTCGAACTCAAATATGTTTATATGCTTTACTACACAGTATGCGCGTTTAATTTACAGATTCAGTCATTTATCGTTGCAGCACAGATTTAAGTTCGTTACTAAAGATTAATATTTTATAATCAGAAAAAGCTTTCATTAATTTGTTAATTATTCTGGTCTTTGGTTCAAACATTAAGTTCGTTTGCAAAATTTCACACTTGAAATAATAATTTCAGATTTAATATAAATGCGATTTGGTATATACTATTGTAGGAAGTGGATATTAATTTGCTGATTCGAAGCATAAATTTATAATTTAGGTAACGAACGTCAAAATATAATTTCGATACCTACATCAAATATTACATACAAAGGTACATCGTAATTTATATAGTAGGCATACATATATTTAGTAGCGGTTAGGTACACACATATATCCATTTCAAATATTACACAAAACACATAAATTTTAATACATTTTGGAAATAAAACTGTGATTAAGAACACTATGTCTAGATGAATATAATATGCTCATAAGAAAAAGGAAATTACTAATACACATATAACTAGAAAATACTTGAGCCAATCTGATTTCAATTTCAGATTCCATCTATTTCAGCGACGACATATAGCACTTAATTTTTTATTATATATGAACGTCAACCATAAATGAAACGTTTTATTGACAATTTTATGGAGACTGAGAGATGGTTTCATCATGCGTGTAGATTGAAAAAAATTCTCCATTTCGTCAACTAACATCTTCGCACTTAATCATCTACCTACGCTGAATCTTAAAGATCAAAAAGTTTCCGGCGATATCAAAGCCTGCTATACAAGGTGTTCGGTTTCAAACCGGCAGCTGTTTCAACAGTATTTCAACGAAGAAGACACTCATGATATTCTCGTTAGACTTTTATAATACGGAATATTATATATGATATATTTGCAATGTTGTATTTTATTTTTTCAGCACCATTTGCTCTGTGGCTTTGAGTTATTCAGGTGTAGAATTTCAGAGAACAGTTGCTTGGTATTCAAAATCAAAAATGTGAAGTGAAATTTTAGCTTCAAACGAGATGATTATAAATGTAACATACATTTTATATTTTTGTAATATGAAATATTTCATAATAATTATGAAACTTGGGCGGAACTTTTAACAAAATAAATATTGACGCAATATCAAATTGGGTTGCACAAGTGTTATCGATTTAAGCATCCAGTACTCGAACCTTTTTCAGTGCATATAAAATTTGATATTGGGTCTGTTAGAAGCAACACAAGTTACGGCTAACAAAATATTTTTTTTGTTAGTACCTACTCAGCTATTTCTGGGTAAGAAACTTAACTTTTTTGCTTCTTATGAAACGAAACTATGTATGCCTACATAACTATACCATATTGCGCTATTTGTTGAAGGATAGATTATAGATCAAATTTTATTAAATATTTAAGTTAGAAAAATAATATTGACCATATTTGAAAAGAAATACATCAAATGTATTTTAATGCCATTTTACTAAGTTTATACTCTCATATATATGTATATATATATATATATATATATATATATATATATATATATATGTATATATATATATAATATATATATATATATATATATGTATATATATATATATATATATATATATATATATATATATATATATATATATATCGATATATATACGTATATATGTATATATATATATATATATATATATATATATATTAATATATATATATATATATATATATATATACGAGTATATATACATGCAAAATACTGTATCTATTTTTGTTAGGTCATTACATATTTTTATATAAATTTTTCTCGTTCAATGGCATCATGCATATATTATGCAACACAGCTGGTTCCAGTTGAGAAAATTCAGATATAAATGCATACATAACTTAATCAATTTAATGAAAGCTGTCAAAACTGTAGGTGGATACGCACTTGTGCATTTAAACAATAAATTCGTATGACATTTGTAAACTGAAATAACACTGAATTTGAAAATAAACATATGATTTTAAAATAGATGTTATTTACATTAGCAGAGATGCCGAAACATTTTCTAGTAAGGCCCAACAAATAAATAATAAAGAAAAGTATACTGGACATGTTTATTAAAGATTATTTTTAATATGGGTTAATATTATTTATAGGTAGATAAAAGTAGGTATTATTTTGAAAAAAATTGAAGCGAATATTTTGGGTACAACATGTGTATTTTAACGAAAGGTAAAATGATATTTTGCGCAAAATCTAAATGTGTATACGGCTTAAATACATAAGCCGTTTTATAATTCATATAATCCCAAACTCTGTAGAGAACTGTATGTATACTGGTTAAGTACATTTAGAATGCCATTTAATATGTTTCAAAACTGCACTCGTGAGACATGTTACTATATAATTTATTTAATTATTATTAAGTCATTTCTGAAACTCTACTACTTACTTAGTACTTGCGGGAAACTGATTACAACGTAAGTGAACCTTTCGTTAATCTTGGCAAACATAAATATTTTAACGACCACATTTTTAGTTATAGCGCTGTAAACTATAATCTACAAATTGTAGTGAAGCACCAGTTACGTTCATTTTAATTGTTAACGTTGTTAAAATGCACCTTTCATTTGTCTGAGTTCAAACGAATATTAAGTATAGAACTGTATTAATACGATTGCTACCTACTGACAGAAAATTGCGGCGCAGAAAGTCAAAAAAGGGACGTAAAACAGTATAAGTTCTCCATAGCGTGTGCCCTGTACGTCGGTTGCAAAGAAATTAAATTAGGCTTGGTATCGTACTCACGTGCTTCTAACTTATTTCCTTATTTTCTTTTCACGCTGTTTCCTCTCTTCATTCTCCTATTCTTTTCGTGCTCTTCTCTTATATTTTCTGCGTCCGTCGGTAGTAAATTGCATCCTTAATAATAAGAATTACCTCAACCTAACACAGTGCGCGTGTCAATTTATAGACGTCCAAATATAGAGCGTCGACTTAAATATGAGAAATCTCTGAATTTCTTAAATTTTTTAACAAATGAGCCAATTGATGAACATGTGCAACAGTGTTGAGGAAATAGCTATTAATTTGGGTATTAATCAGCTGCTGTTAAACGAATTATGTTCGTATAGGCGCAATTTTTAATTATGGACAGCTTTGCCTTTTATAGTTTACCGATAAAATTATTGCAGCACTTTTTATGTGCATACACACATTTTAACACGCTATAGCCATGTGTTTGTACTCTTATATAATTGTCTGTTATTTTGTGGGAAATTACACATGTCTGTTTTGCTATCCATGGTTTTATTTAGCTTTTAAGAAAATGTGCGTACATGTGTGTAATCCAATTCCTCAACCGTGTATGATTTTAGCTCCGCAGGGTATTATTGTGTATTATGTTCGCTAGTGTTTCGTCGTTTTGATGAGAAATAATTTTTTGCTCTGACTAAAGTTGTTTTTTATATCTAATATTTATCCTACAAATAAACTTCTAACCAGAAATAACAACGAATATAATAATACCTAGTACACCATTTTATATACTGTTTTTTTTCCCGAAAAGTTACAAACTTATTTACATTTACCCTACAAATAAAATTCTAACCAGAACTAACATAGGATATAATAATACATAACACACAATTTTATATAAGAAAAAGCTACAGTTTTGTTAAACTGTTTATTTCCCAAAAAGTTCCAAACTTTAAAAAAATATACATGAGATACATTCCGATGTTTAGATTAGAATTAGCATATTCCTAACATTAAAATGGATTTATTCTGGAACCACTCGAATGAATAAAACATCATTTTACCCCAATTATAATAACTTACGTGTGGAAATATGTGTTCTGCTTAATTGAAATTTTACTAGGCACCCTTTTTCCGTACATTGGACAGTGCAAATAATAGGCCTATTAAGAAGATTCGTAACGTTAATTTGAACGAGATTGCAGCACTGAGACGAGACACAAAAAGCTAAACGCTATTGAATCGAAGATGAAATGCCATGATGAAAATTTTAGAGCTCGACGATTTTCTATCTAAATATCAGCGATTAAGGAGGAACAAAAGAACGACTTAAATTCTTTTTCTTGGAAATTGACGTTAAAAGAAGAGTAATTTGATTAAAAATGCAACTATACCATCTTTGGGTAGAATGAAAATGTGTTTAGTATTCGCGCATTCAATTTTCTTTGTCGAACAGAAAAGTCAGTGTATTCTTGTTGAGGTTGATATTTATGTATTTACTTTAACGAGATTATCTTGTTTTCCAATGTATTATTCATGATCCGGTTTGTGAGACTTTAGGAAATCAGAGAATTTCAAAACAGAAAAGTCAAATCAATATATAACAATATGTTTAGAGTCAATAGAATAATATTCAGATATATGACAGATGTCTTTTCGTAAGCGGTGACATTGCAAATATGTTCGCTGTCAATATACAGAAAGTAAAAGTAAAGTTTTCATATTCATTTAAATTTGACAATTGAATTTCGTTCAGCGAATGAATCTTTGTGTAACGGGGTTGATGTTTGTTCATCTGGAGAATAGAGTAGAAAGTGGTAACCAGCGAACACAGTGCTGCAGCACACTCTGATGTTGTTGGTACAGGGAAAAGGCCAGGCAAAATAAGGGTCAAATGCAAAGTACCGGCACTTCGTTTTCACAGGTCAGGGGATTTAATACCCTTTAGATCGTTAGTGTTGTATAATTAACTAGGGACGTCTGGTCGTGCTGCAAGGCTCTGATGCCTCTGTCCTGAGCATCACGTCTACGTTGAGAAGACGTTGCAGTTCTCTCTCGCACGCTGAGGCAGCTCAGAAACGCCAAGCCAGAAGCAGCCTTTCATGTCAAGAAAGGATTGCGCGAATATGCGCGTGGCGACTAATGAATTCGTGCTGCGATTAAATATTTTTATTGAGGTGTGCTTCATTATTTTATGCGGCATAAACCTGCTGCTTGACGTAGCTTGTTCAAAAGTTGAGCATATTTATTTTAATTTATGCTCTGCAAACATTTTGGTATATTCAAGATGTTTTCTAGTTAGGGCTCTCTTCTATATACTATACTATTATCTTAATTGTTCAGTCGTGTTTCTAAGTAATGCACACTGACGTCCGAATACTTAAAATTACTAGATTAAAGTTATTAATGGATAGAAATATTCTTAACAAAATAAAATTTCCATAGACGAGAGTACGCTACTTGCATTTATATTATGACGTAAAATAAATTGTTATATTGTAAACATCTTGTCGACATACATTGCACGTGCATTTTCAACCACCATGCAGAGAATGTCAAACGGTAGACGTATAGATCCAATTGACAGAGATCTTTCTGAGAATTTCACGCAATTTGTATCGTTTCTCTACACCAGTTCGTGACACAAAGGTTGTATAAAATAGAAAGAAACATATGTTGCATTCTTATAACGTTCCTTTTCAACCTTACTTGGAGGTGAATAGTTCACTAAAGACAGAACGTGCATATGGTCCTAGAAAAATTGGTTGCTCACTCATTGGTTTTTAATTTTATTATTGGACAAATTTAGGAATAAACGCAGGTGATTTTGAAAATAAAATAGTTTGACTACTACTTAAGCACTAATTAGGGACTAAAACACATTTTTGAAATTAAATTATTACAATATAGGTACTACGTGTATGTAATGGACATATAGTAATTTGAGTAATGAAATATCAACCTGCAGTGTCAATTTGGAAGGTGTGTGTATGGGATGATATGGGTTAAATTCCCCATCAACGTGTCTGTCTCTTGCAAAATCAAATACAGCCAGTTCAGATTCAGGCGAGACAACACGAGAGTCTGCGCTGTGTCTACGTCAGCTACTGATGAACTCATCTCCTGACCCAACAACCAGAAAACCGAAGCTGCTACGTTTCCATGGTAACACGAGCTTCTCTGGTTATATGTCTGTGAACACGATTTGGGTACAATCACTGTTGTAATAATAGGTGAATTTCTAATTTCAATATCACAAATTATTAATAGAAACTTAAATACTTTTATGACTAAAATTATTTCTATGATTGAGCATTAAATTAAATTGAATCAAAATAATTTTTCATATAGCTACCAAAGTTTTATATATTCATATACAATTGGTCCTGGACTAAAAAATTTATATGTGCGTATATATACGTAAAATGAACGACATAGATAGTGAATATTATTTGTAAAAGGTCGCTTTTATGGTTTGGGATCCTTTTCGAAAGTACTTTCAATGTCAAAGATCCAGAAAATTGATATTCTAAATTTATCGAAATTTCAACACCAAAACAGGGAACGACATTTTCCAACAATAAAAATACAAGCAATAAATCTCTGTCCCCCCCAAAAAAAATATATAAATATATTTTTTCATACGTCGGATCAAATCGTGAAGATTTTATATCCTTACCAATAAAAAATAAATCCCTAGTATTATATATCTTCTGACACACTTAAAAAACGAGTAATATTTCTACTACATGGATGTCCAGTGTAATATTTCTTCTGCTTCTCTGTTTAAGGTCGAGAAAATCTTTATAAAATCTTTCTACCCTGTTAATTAATAAAAAGTCCTTATAAAGTACACATAAAGAGTACATTAGAGGAACTGTAGTTTAGTATTTCTTTTATTGGAATCGTAAAGAAGGTAATAGAAAATTAATTTGTTGGAATCCATATAAAAAATATCTTCCAACATTTAATAATGAAACGTCTTAAACTGTTAAAGAATATAAAGAATTCATGTTAACTAACCGTTGTTTTAATCGTTGAAAAATGAAAAATACTAAAAAGTGCATCAGTTTGCTATGTTATTAAATTGTGTAGGAGCTTCTTCTTGGTCATGTTTGCTGTGCACTTTAGTTACAGTAGTAGTAATTGCTTGCCATTTGCAGCATACACCACCACTCACCACCATATAGCTCATATTCTTCTGGTATTTTCATGTTTCTTATTGCGTCCCTGTTTATAACTTAAAAACGCCGTTCTTGACATTTCGATATTTAAATTTATTTTCCAAAGAATTTGTATAGGGTGATACAAAGCAAATTGCTTCGCGAGGAAACATTTTTCATGCCTTTTTTCTTTTGTGTAACACAAATATTTGGGAAAAAAAATCATATAAAGTTCATTATGACGGGTTACAAAAGATGTTTTTTAAATGAAAAATAATGATTGTTTATTATTATTTGAACATCACATGCTATCTGAGTCAATATGTAGGTACTATATCGCAATTTTAATTAACATTTATAAGTATTTTCTTAACACGTAAATTGAATGAATTTTTGAGTTCAAGTGCAAGTTATATTATAATATAGTTGACAGTTAAATAAATTAATTGTAATGTTATTATTTGGCAAAAATGTTATGAATATTTGCCAGCATATAATCAACACTGATTTGAACGTAAGACAAGCATGTAGCTTAAATTGACAATTTATTAATTAAAATAATGTACAGTGTAACATGGGATATGTTACATTTTGACACAGAAAAATGACGTAGTTGAAAAGAAACATAGGTATGTGCTCGTACAAAATGCTGGTAATAGACTTGTCATGAGTGAGATATTATTTAGAAATGTATTTTTAAATACACGCAAATTCGTTACCTTTATTTTACAACATGTTTTCCTAACGGTGTGAATTTATTAGTATTATTATTAACTATAAAATATTAACATTTGCGGTAATTAATTTTATTTTAACAACAAATCTGTGATAAGTTTCTATTTGCAAGCATATGTATATCAACAGTATTTGAACCGCGATAAATGTGTAATACAACTTAACAATGAAGTTTGAAAATGTTTCAAAGGAAGATATGTCCGTTATTTTCCATAAAGGAAATATTTAGCGGCGGAAAGTTAATTCTATTTATCCAGTGCACTGTAGCAGACAATCAGCATACATATACTCATTTACGTATTTATGAGTCGTGGTTGCCTGTGCAAAAGTCCGCTTTTGTTTACTCGCTTGGCCACTACATGGAAAAGTAGTCCTTTAACAGCACTACACAGTACACACACATGCCGTAGTAGCATATGCATGTAGCAAAAGCACTTGTTATTTCACGTTTGAGTAGCTTGTATTTCATTTGCTCACTGGGTTAAATTACTTACGCCGAAAGTACAAAATTGTATTTAGCGTTAGAAAATAAAAACACACATAAAACATTCACTCAAAAGTACGAATACGTGCTTCGCTATAAAGTCGATAATACAACCAAACTGTATTTACTTCTTTTCCGAGGTAATTTCCACGAAAGCAACAAAGTTAAAAATTTATTTTGATAATTGTTCGAAGCGAAAGGAAACCAATATTTACTACAAAACTGTTATAAAGTTAAAAATCTGTGAATACAAGTGCATTTTTACGGAAAAATCTATTTCTTTCTTCGGTTTTAAACGGCTATTTTGTTCCCGACGATAATCGTAACGTTACAAGTTTATGACACAAAAACAAACATGTTTCTAGTTTTGTTATTAAATACTGTATTGAATACGCAAAAGTCTTCATAAATGCTAATATAAAAATAAGAAAGATACATTTACATGATTGATTTTTAATATTATGATGTATGGTGATAATTTTGCACAGTTTAATATTAATTTGAATAGAATGCGTCAAAAGCAGTAATTAGAACACAAGCATAGGTATTTCATGTGCGAAGCTAATTCTGCATGTAGCGCCGCATTGGTTGCGCATATATTTCATTTGATCTCACAAATACGGTCTTAAAATCAAGTTAGAAGGAGATGGATAGTGATTAACATCAAAATTCGATGACTCTCACTATGTGGCACATTTACGACATGGGGAATTAGTTCTGAGGACCAGAGGATAAATAGTAATACACATTTCGCATACATTGCACTGTTTCAATACGTCATGAATAATGAATAAAGTTCTCAGGAACCAATTTCAACTATTTTAATTTTGAATATTACTGTAACCTGAAATAGTTATACTACTTCATTTATTTTTAGTCTATTTCCGAAATAGGTGTCTGATACAACGAAAATATTATTTAATATTTTCAAATATAATGTATTTGAAGCTACATGCAAGCAAAAGCTTAGATTTTTTATATTTTGAATATTTTGTTATCTAAAAATTAATATTTAAAAAAGTGTCAAAGTTGTTTTGGACCATGAAAGAATTTAAGACAAAATTAACAGTTAGAAAATAATGAGTTCCATTACAGTAGCGTGAAGGGTCAAATTTATATTAAAATTAATTAAAAACCCAATTCAACAGGCATCCCTAGAGCGAAATCCGAGCTCGTTCATAATATCAACACACTCTCATCATTATCATTGCGTCTGCCTCTTCCGCATTTTTAACAATTCAGAACCTCCACCAAAAAGCGAGACCTAACTAAATAAATAAAACTGATAACCATTACTCTTTTCTAAATTTCTTTTTTAGGCTTTTAAAAATCATTTCATAGTATATTCAGTTAGGGCATATCCATATATTAGATTACAATTACGCAAAAAAAAAAAAACTGGAAAACAGTAACTCATTTACTACGTAATTTTGATTTCGAAGCTCCCAATCATTTATCACCGAGCGGATATAAAATTTTCATTAACCAACGGAAACGTATGTTGTTTAATCAGTGGACCTAGTTTACGAGAATTCGAATTTTTATAGCCCTCCTCCCCCCGCGCTTTAATTATATAAACCACCGCATCGCCCTCTTGTAATTTTGACTGTGTAAATCATGTGCGTTTATCTGGTGTGATGTTGAATGCGTTTATATATCGGGAATTTGGAGCCGGGAATGTATTTGAACAGCCACACAACTGATAACGAAAAAATATAACTCTTTTTAACGTTTTTCTGTTTACTTCCTGGTTATTTTACACAGAATTAAATGCTTTCAAAGTTAAACATTTGTTCGAGTAGCTTTTATCTTTTTATTAATATGTTCTAAAATGAAACGATGTGTATGAATGAAACTAAATAGATTCCACTGGTAAAATTAGTTTCTACAATGGATGCTTGAAGTATATTTAAATTTAAAACAATAATATTCGATTAATCAGAGACTGTGATTTAATTCATAAGCCAATTATTTTTAATTTAAATGAACTTGAACTCATTTTTTATAAAACAATAATCAGTATCAAACAACACCTCAACTATGTGAGATATGCAATAAGTAATGAAGAATAGATCAAAATTTATTGATAAATAATTATGATTAATGTTCCTTGTAATATTCAGACAGGAACATGAGCAACTTTAATTAGGAAATCTCACGCAAGCCGGATCTGGTAATGTTCTACTGATTTTAGATAAAATTTAAATACAGTCTGCTAAATGAACTATGCTAATTATTTCATTACGTGACTATGTATGGAAATGGAAAGTAATTAGTATCAAAATTACGATATTTGCCACTTAATACACTGTAATATTTCAAAAAATTAATTACTGCTATTTGATAATTACCAGGATTAACTTATTAACCAATTACTAGTATTCAGCAATTAATTATTTTTAAAAAGTACGTGTTATTTTCATTATTTAATAATAATTAAATAAAATAACAATTTATTTTACCAGTAGAATCATTGTTTTATTTATGACCATCTTTATCAATACAAATGAATGTTTAATTATATTTCTAACTAACATTTCTGAAATCACACATAATTGTAGTTTCGTAGACTCTGATGGGACTATCATCACATTTGGCGTAAAGTTTAGAAACCTAAATCTAATTTGGCAACAACATTGCTAATGTACAAGTAGTAAAATGATTGAAATCGTAGACACACACACATACTAATATGCCAAATGTAATGAGGCTAATGGAAGTATCTTGTTTGAAGGGATTGTGCGATGTTATATGCGAAACGTGCTTTTCGTAACTGCGATGACATTTGGCTGCGCCATTTGTAAACAAACAAACTTATTGCACTGACGTGATGTAATGATCATTTTACATAATTTTATTAACGTTTCAATGTCCGTGTATTCCGAGCATAATATCTACACTAACAATAACTTTGTCCTAGAAATGAAGCACGCGTCGATTTGTTTTATTCTTAAAATAAAAAATAATAAAAAATGTCAAGACTTCTTATACAATTGCTATTTTTACATTGCGTTTTCAATTTTTGTTGTCCACGATAGAGTTGTGAAATTTGATTGTAATTTGCGAACTGAATTCTAAAAGCAATTACTGAAATATGTTCTAATTTCTCTGATTAGAAAGATTAATAGTTATTAATATAGAACAATCAATTATCATTAAAAATACTTTCTATACTAAAGCAAAAAAAATATTAATAACACTTATTAAAACTTTTACAAAGAAATAATGATTCTCAACATCAAAATAAGAAATACCTGTTAACCTGCCCTAACAGCTCTTCTTACTTAAAACCTCTAATACTAATAGATAGAAGATATTCTAGGCAATAAATGGTTGTGTAGCTAATATTATGTTTCCTATTATAAATATAGAACCCTAACTCCTAAAGAATATCCTTAATACCTAGAAACACTAGGATAGCTCAAGTTATTATGAAGGTCAGTTTGGGTGATAGCTTATATAGAGGTTCTTGTAGTTAAACATAACTTGAGGTATTCATACATGTTACACACATCTACATAGATTAAGTTTCCGTCGGCAACACACAACATGAGACTCAAAAGCCTGCCGGGTCCGCTGTCGCCCGAGACATGTTGTAATAATAAGTTGGCATAAACGTTATACCTCGTTGACAGACGTAAACCAAAATGGCGCTGGTTATGTAACATATGTATACAGAAGTCCCCAAGATGGTGTATTATGACACATGAATATACTGTATACATACATACATGTGCGGACGTTTGCACGAGTAGGTGAGAGGAAACACCAAATGTTGTGTAATTCGTTCGAGCACATAAGGACCCTTTAAAAACAACTTCAAACTAATGAGTTTCCCACCAGCATATAATTTTGTACATTTTAAACAATGTTAATTATATGCAGCAATATAAATTTAATTCATTCTTGCAGAGATGCTTTTATGGTTTCTATATTTCATGTATAGCAAAAAGATGTTGTTTTTAATGAAATTAGCACATTTATGTAATCAAATATGTGTCGTAGTTATATGTTAAGTTAAAGCCGTGATGTAGTGCACCATTGTGCGGAAGCACAAAGTTGGAAGCATGCAGCAATGTGCTCAAATCACTTTAACTGTTTCTAAGTAGGAGTAATTAATTTAGCCAAGCGAGTGGACGTATATAAATTAATGAGCAACGTTCTCTAACCAAGCCATTAATTGATGTTACACATTTTCAGTTTAAGACAAAAGAACCACATCACCATTTTTTGATTAATTCCGTACGACAATAAACACGTATTCATAGAAAATCTTAAAGGTGCTACAATGAAAAAGATGAACTTATGTATATCAGTTGGCATTAGCACCTTTAAAATTTTTTCAACTGTACAGATAAATTTAAACAAAATTGTTGAATAGAGAAAATTGAATAGCATGAAAAGCATCTACGTATGCTACTTTTTATAATGAAAGGTATAATGTTATAAAAATGTCCTCAATGCAACGAAGTAGAAACCCGTCGAGGTATACACGGACGTTAAAATACCGCATAATAGCAAATGTATATTTTCATTGAAATTTCCATATAATTTAGCTTCTTTATAGCTTTTGAATTTTCCTTTATACATAAACAATGTTATAAAACTGACCATTCTCCATTAGCTCCTAGCATAAAATATTCAGCTTTCTGAATTCCATTTATAAATTATAAATGGCTACAACCATTATTATGTGTACAGGTTATAAAAGTAGTATTCCAAACAACAAATACCTAGTGAAAAGATATGTTTTGAGAAAATCAGTTAAACTTCATTGTTATTGTGTACCTACGTCTACGTATACTTCGTTTTCGTTTTTATCTTAATACAATTATTTCGCTCGAAATATCCAAGGGTATATAAATGCGTCACTGGGTTTTCTAAAAGTTTAAGAAATAATATAGCCACTACAAAGCGTGTTATATTTCTTTCATATTTTATATTCAAATATTTATTCTAAGTAAAATTGTAATGTTTTTGAAAAAGCTCATTAGCGTAGCAATATATTTAATAAATTACAAAAAGCAATTAAAGATTTAAAACTTTTCCATTTTTATATCCTTTCAATACCAGCGTGTTAATTAATGTTGAAAAGTAATCAATGATACATTGTAGGTAATTATAAACACTGCAAATAAACGATTTGATTTAAATGAAATGGTAATTACTTTATACAATCAAATTTAGCATCATACAAATATGAGACCATAGTTGTAATAATCGCTTACACATTTATTAAACCATTTTATTCATTCAATTCAATATAGGTGACTTTTGTGGGTTTTTTTTTTAAATCATATTTTGTCATTGCTGTACTATTCATTGTATAGTGGGCTATGGATTTGAACAGAAAATAATGTAGTTCACAGAGCGTGTCACCTAACAATGCACCTTGCCTTAGTTGAAAATCTTTGAGAGTGTTCACGACAACCTAACGATCTCCCATCAACACAACAACCCCATCATTACAAGCAAACATGACTCGTTGCCATGCCGGCAGATTGATCTACAACATTATATTTTGTCCCTCTCTCTATATGTCATCATATTCATATTATACGGGCCAACCGATCACTGCTCCAGAATATTACTTCTCTTTCTCTTTCATTCACACTCAAACAAAACAAATTACCACCGAATTTCAGCCTGATGCATAGCATAAAGATTATTTTATTTTTATCCATACATTTAATTGTAATTATAACAATTCAACGCCATAAAATACGAAAATGTTTTTATTGATCTTAGCAAAGTCAAGTTTAAGGATAGGTGTTGTTGAATTTAATTATATATTTCGGACCAATGTCCTTCATTAGTTGGCGTAGATGATGTGATGCGAAAATTAGATGATGACTTTCTCTAAACTTGACTTTACTAAGGTCCATTTTTTAAAATTTAAAAAGCATCCATTCTTAAAATAGAATATTTATTCTTTGGCATTAAATAATATAATAAGCTTGAAATAAACTCCATGTGATATACTAGTAATCCGATATGAAGCATATGCAATCTGAAGCTTAAGACGTATCACACGAAAAGTGAATAGAAATCAACGGACGTCGGTTGTGGATCATCTGACAATTTTAAATCCCAAGTATCCTGGGCTGGCGCGCCGCTGAGCTGTCCAACAGTGAAGCGTCAAGCATAAGAGTCTAATAAATTATTTATAGATATTTAAATGGAAGTGCACACTGACTGGGTGAGTAGAAACGTGTGGGAGAGAAGGGATCTCCATGGCTAAATGCCAAACGAAAAACATTCAAATGTAAACTGAATTTATGTAACATTAAAACTCTGACCGAGGTCAGCGTTTGTATCGTAGTTATTATTGTGCTTACTATAATGTAGTTGTTCACACCTCTATTTTTTTTTTTTAATGTGTTTCTTTATCAAACGGATGTTTGTTTCAAAATTCAAAACTAATGTGTACCAATTGGAAGTTCTAAAGATATATCGGTTGATGTGCAAACATTAAAAATAATATTTGCTTTGGTACATTTATATCGCTATAAACGTCAACTTTGCTTAAGATGAATTGGAAAAAAAGTGACGATTAATCTTGCACGTCTCCTACTAACAATGTCTAGACTGTCTAATGCGAAATATATCCACTAACTTTGTCATAACTTCATGCAACGCGAATTAAACTAAATAATTTAGCTAATTATCTAATAATTTGATTTATCTCTATTGTAATCTTGGACGACGACTTTGCAATGTATATTATTAATTATATTTCACTACCAAATCAGGCGTTTCGAAGTTTTAAACAGACGAAAAGACGCATGCGCGTATACCATGTATAGAATGAACTTAATCGGCAATTGTCGACAAAGCTCGTTGCATATCTTTAGAGGAACCGAACCACAAATGGATCTGTTGAATTACAAGTCCTTTAGTGGTAATATTTGAAAACGAAACTTGTTTCCAATGTAGAAACATCAATGTTTGCTTGTATTTTGCATTTTATTATCTTACTTGACACTTCAGTTCTGTTTATTTAAAATGGCTTTTGTATAAATGTAAGTGTAAGTGATGCAAAAGTACATTGCGAAGTACTCTTCGTATATATGGATATATGCCAATGTGTAATAGAAATCAATATGTACTCTACTTCACCTACGGTTTCGTACGATTCTGTCACATGTAATTCAAATCCTTGGAGAGGCGGAGTTGCCACATTGTGTTCGCAACAAAGGAATGTAAAACAGTTTCCTGTGTGTGTCGATATATACATACATATGTATACTGAAGAACTGAGATTAAATATGTTTCAGATGTTGGAATGCTATGAGGGATTTTGTTTTCTTATACACTTCTATATTTACAGTGATAGAGTATATTGTACTCAGTTACTCGCTCTTGAATTTGTTATATTTTTTCAAAGATACTTGAAATTTGTCTGCACAAAGAAAATAATACCACCGCAAAGTAGAATAATTTTGTATTAATTATAGCTGAGAGAAAAATAATTAACTTTAAAAAAAAACTACTTCTATTGCATGATTTTATATATTCAAATATTCTAATTTAAGCTAACCTTATCGTGCAGTTGTGAATTAAATATAATTATCAATTTTATGCAATTATATACTGGAGAGCTAAATTGAATATGTTTTTTTTTTTGCTTAATAGTATAGGCCAATTTATAGCAATTACATGCGTATATATTTTTTCCTTAGAATGATACATTAATAATATTTAAAAACTATTTTAATTATTCGTGTATAAATATATGTATTTAGATTTGTTGTTTAAACAAATAATCATGATTCCCGAACTTTTGTTTGGTAAGCACTACGTTATTCCTGTTAACTATAAACTAGAATTGAACCAATATTTATAATTGAATTACTTGTATATTTACCAAATTTAGTTCTGCGTCGAAATTTTGTGTTGTTTGCACAAATTTGGTTTAATATTTGGTGTGAATTTGCAATTTTATCCTACCACATTCAAGAGTTTAGTGAAAATATATTCAACGAAGACAATATAAACTGCAACAAGTAATTTTTATGATGTAACGTCCGTGCAATTTTAGAATGTCAAGAATTTAATACCGATGAAACAAAATGAAAACATTTCTGCGGTAGACGTTTCTATCGTTGTATTTCATGCGCAATGCTCCGCGTTTTATTGTGCAATAAAGGAAAAGATATAAAAAAGCAGAAAAACAAACGAGTTTGCTGCTATTTTTTCTCTACTTATATAAAATACATTGAACCCTAAATGTACTAGTTTTTGTTGAATTTTATGTGTAATTATTTTCGAACATAATTACGTTTTGGTACGAAATGCGGTTTTTCAAAAACTTTTTTAATGAATAACTGTCAGTGATATGTTACATATTGCATAAAAAAAATTAACTAGCCCTCTATTTTGCTTATACAGGAAAAATATAAATGTGATTTATTTTTTATATCATCTCTGAAATTGATACAAAAAATAATTTGAAAATACTAAAAACATTAATTAAATTTTAAAATACATATTTCAAATATTATATAATAAATAAATTCCAATAGAAATAAGTGGAAAATTTCGTGCTATTGTTTGTACACTTTCAAAAAAAAATAATAATAATAGTGTTCAAGTGAAAAACGAACTTACTTGTTACATCTGTATAACTTACGGGCCTAGAAATGCATTGTGCGAATATACGGAAGGAATAAACACAAAGTAGTAGGCGCATTGTGATCGAAATCGAATTCCATTGTCAAAAGAAAATTCCTCTTTTCAGTGGCATGAGATTCCGAAAAAATAATGTCATCTAATAAATTTTAACTTCACTCGACACATTCATGTTTCGTTTCTTTACGAAAACTTTTACCTTTTATCGATAACATAAGTTAGAAAAGATAGAAAAAGAAAGATGAAATAAAACTAGAAAGTACAAATTCCGTATAGAATTTACGAGTCCTGTATATGACAATGATTTTCGCAAATTGCTTGCGTCGAAATGAACGTTCTACGCCGTGAAATTGTTCGGTAACGATCGTCCTTTTTTAAACGGCTACCAGGTTACCTCGGTTACCCCTACGATACTATGAATACTATATAGATTATTTGATACCATGCTAACTGAAATTTTATTTGCTCTTTTTCGTATGTTGGATAAAATTCGCATAAAATGAATTTTAGTCATAAAAATGTCAAATGTTACTAGGGGAGAATTATTTCCATATGATACAATGTTTAAATGGTAAATGTATACATTATTATTTGGGATACTACTAAGATTGTGCAATGATTAGCACCTCTCATGTATGTGTAACACTTTGGAGAGAGTGCATATGACACATGACACCGTCATCTAAATTATAATATCATAATTTGAAGTGAATACGTATGATATATCAAACATATACTAATATAATTTGAAGCAAACGAAATAATTGCATACTACGCAAAATTTTGTTAAATTTTACCTCTGATTTTTAAACAAATTTTCAATTATATACACCAGCGAATACTCGTCAAAAATAACGAAATCATTAGTTAATAACTACTTTTTTTTGTAAAAGCTTTACATTTTGTGGAAGCAATTTTACCGGGCTTTGATGTATTTCAGTTTTACGTTTTCATGATTTTTTTCATATAAATAATATAACGCCTAGGCATATGCATTTTACAGTCTTTTACACTCGATTTGATTGCTACAGTTATACCATATTGATAGATTAAATTATTTATTATTTAGTTGCAATTAATTAATATATAAATTTGAAATTTTTTGAATCTTGTATATGCTATTAGTTAAATCAGTAAACTATTGTCTATAGTAGTGGCGCCACCATCAGCAATTTATTGAATTAACTTAACTGGTCTTTCGTTTTTACTTGGTAAAGATAAAAAGTTAACGATACACTGAAAAATGGTCAATGACGCGTAAACAAAATAGAACATGCAACATAAACTATACTAACAATTACTATATCTAGTCCTTCAGATGAAAATGGAACTTCTGAATATATTTTCCATCCTTCTTAAGCAACTATATACATAATTAACGTTATCTTCCTCTAGCTCATCCTTTGTTTCTTGAGTGGTTTTATTCCATGTATCTCTGAATAACTCTACCCGCGAGAAATGTTGTGTAAGAACATTATAAATTTGGATGGCTTTGTTTGCGATATAATTCCAAAGTTGCATTGAATTAATTTGGGAATTCAACGAAGCATACATGTATGTCAAAGCACGCCTGAGTTATATTTAACAGAGTTTTTTCTTCTTCTAAAGACAAATTGAATTTACTTGTAAGTGCAACATTTTACGTCTAGAAAATTCATTTGACACGCTGTTGATCGTAAAGGCACTCTTGCAATAAAAGTTTTATTGTTTTGCTGATCAAATCACTTAAACGATAATCTTTCTTTTGTTTGTGTCACGGATTTAATTTAAAAGTTTTTTTGCAAAAATATTTGATATGACAACAATTATGTGGGCAAAAATGTGAAGATAATAAACATTTTCTACCATCTCATATATGGAAAGTTTAAATATGCTCATCGGTTCATATTGATATGATAACAATAATTTTCTTTAGTTATGACAAGAATGTGTTTATTTTAATCGATAAATATATATATTTTTTTATACTAGGAAATTGGCCAAGGTTCCAAGAACGAACTTTTAAAATACTGGGAAAATAATGTTTAGTTTCATACTGGTGGAATATAAGTTTAGGACTACTGGGAAATCTAACAACTAGAAAATCTGTGCACATATTAATACTTGCTACTTCAATAAAAATAAAATTCCAAGTACAGTCAACATATTTAAATAAGCACTTAATATAAACAGCACATACAACGAAAAAGCGTAAATACTGCACGTCCGTTGCTTATGTATATTTCTTCAAAGAAAGAAAGTAAGACTTAAATTTATGGTTCGAGTTTTCCTTCCACGTGTGATACGTAACAAGTAAGTATATATAATTTAAACATACATTCACATAGGCTCCTTCACACTTACACCAACCCTTACGCGCAAATGTATATGCAAAAACATTGAAGTGACACTTACCGGTACTAAGAAACGTCGAACCTCGGCAAGTGCGTACGCGATACGGGCGTGCGCTTCTGCTGGGGTCGCAAAAGCTGAGATCTCCACGTGGAGTTCCTCGCTCAAATGCTGGAACTTTGGGTCGCCGGAAGCTCTAAGCTCCTCTTCCTATACACACAAAAAACCATAATATTTGCTTTAGAATAATTCAACAAGCTAGAATACAAATATATATATATATATATAATAATAATATTTATCCAGTGCGTATAAATAATAAAGCATACCCTTTGTTTTGAACAATAATAACTAAAACTGTGAAATCAGTTTAAATATTAAACCTAAGGTAAAGTTTGAACAATAAATGTCTCCGTACTTTACAAAGCTTATATAATTAAGTTTGTTATTTCTATTTTAATCAGGGTCGTAAAAGTGTTGTACGCTAAAGTTAGCTATACATTTGAGTGGTAAATAGTGCCTTTTCTCTGCTGAACAACTGTGAGCAGTATAAAGAAATATTGCTTAATATAAAAAGCTCATTTGAATTTCACAAAACGTGTAAAATAAGAACAAAATGTCTACTCTGTCAGAACGTATTATATCATAAACTGAAACGACTGTTTCATGGTTATTTAGATGCATTTTGTGTCAAATGCAAAATAACACATAAGTTTTCAATTTGCAATAAAATATATATGCAAACATTATAAAAATGCATTATATATACAAATCATTGTTTTTTTAAATTTATGATTATCCTTTTACAATAACTACTATATCTGTTCCAACAAACACACATAAACTATTAACGTTTTTACGGTATAAAGAAGAAAATAATGACTAAAATTTAGATCTATTGTTTTCGTAGCTGAACTTATAATGAAAATATATGGCGTGACCTGCATAGTTATCAAATGAAATTGTTTTATTCTGATTTAAACAAATGAATAGAAAGTAGCTTTTATAAACAATTTAATTCCAAATTCGAATAATTGAAATAAATGCAATTCAAAGTAAACCTATTATTGAAAGTTACGGCTTTACCAAAACATAAAACACCTGGCGTAAATATCCTAAACTAAACATTTAAAATGCTGACGCGAACGTGATATACACTAAACATTTTAATCTAAAATAGAAAAGCGCAACTATTCTATCAAAAACAGTTTCCAGAATACTCTCATAAAATAGTGATGCTGGATAACAATGGAAACGCTTGGGTTTTAAACAATTTCAGAGTTGTGAGATTTTAAAACGTTTCAATCAGAAAACGTTTTACACTCACTCAGCCAAACACATTCCTCCATCACAGCAGTAGATATATTTTAAAATTCGCTGCACGTACCTTATGCCTGTCTTTCATCGAACCTCTACCTAGCACCGCCATTTTGCACATGGTATCTTCCTGTAGTCTCTTGAGAGAGTTGCCTTTCGGTCCCAGCAGTTTCCCGACAAAGTTGAACTAAAACATATACCACGAACCATCAAATATTGTTTATCTCAAACGAATAAAATATTTGTAATCAAGGCATAAAATCGATACTCAGTTACAGAAATGTCAATTTCAGTTACGGTGGTTTATTTAAAATATAAAAAGAAGTATTTTCAAAGCATCTACTTTTATTTCGCCGATCTTTTGAAATTCAACATGACGTATTTGACTAACAAAATAACCTCTAAGCGAGTTAAACTTGAAATACCACAAAAGACTACGCTGTATATATATATAATCCTTAAAGTTAATTTAAAACGACAAAAGTTAATCTGCTTAGGTATATCATCCATCAAATAATCAATTGTGTGAGACACTTCGTAACAACGATCATTGCCAAGTATACGAGGAGAGGAAATTACAAAATTGATACATTCCTCGCATTAAAAACAACAATGTTTATAAAGCTACTGAAATGACACCGTTGAAGAAACAAGCATGGGGCTTGAAACGTCATCAAAATCAAATGAAACCGAATACCATTTATTTTATCGTCAACGCCGGCTGAAAAGTCTTATCAGTAACACAGGGTCACGAAAACTTGGAGTGGGGGTATAATCCAGTTATGTTCGCGAAAGCTCTTCGTTCTTGTATCTAGCTTGAGAGAGCTTGAGTATTTCTCCACGCTGCCTGCTCCCTGAAGCAGCACTATAGCAGTTCTTTTAAAATCGTGAATATTTAAGATATGCGTTGTGTTTTGTAAACAAAGTTATGAAATTCCAAATGTTCATGGATCTGTAAGATGATATTGCTGCATACTTTATACCTGCAGTATCACTTTTTAAATTATGGCCCAGTGAACCATGGAGCTAGATATTTTCATGAGAGTTGAATTTATTCTAAATATGCAAATCTATATTTTAAATTTATTACAATAAGAAAGAAACACCTACACCATTTGACATTAGATAAATAAAGATCGCTAGTTGTTTCTATGGTAGCTAAAAGTATATTAATTATTTGACTTTATATATCTTTAAATAAAATAAAAGTATTCATCTTGGCACTGTTGGAAATGTAATTAGACTGCTGTTGAATTATTTAGTAAAAGCCCAAGTTTATAAAATTGAAAAGAAGAAAATACGTATGCGTACTTCCGTATACACATTGCATAGCGATTTTTACGCGTTGAAATAAATGAGGTACTCGAGATTTGTTTGGAAAAAGTGTTCATTACTTTTATAAAGTTTTACAAGCTCATGGCCACTGTTGTATGGGAGCTTTATCTCTTATATCACTAGGAAAACGCATACACACGTACCTAACAGAGGTATATCCACCTGACTCGGCTTGGTATACGATGTATATGGTATTAGAACGAGTGCAAAACTTTTAACCGGAGAATTGTTTTGTTTTGTACCGTTTCCCCGTTATGCGGATGTAAACGAAATATACGGAAACCCGTTAGAAACTTTTCCATTTCATAAAATATTCGGTACGCTGTTTTTGTTATAGTTTTTTTTTTATTATTAGAATAATGGTGCACCTTTACGAAAACAAAAAGTGCCATACTGCCTATTTCACACTCTACCGCTTGAATCGCAATCTAAGTTATTATTTATTACTCGTAAATATTTTTCGTAAAGAAAAAACATATTAAGACATTAATGTACACTTTAATTTTGATGACATTAACCCGTGAAATCTTGATGTCATTTCATGAACAAGAACGTATTTAAGTAATTCTTTCATAAGATAGCTATGACTACATCTCGGACTCGGATTTTTTGTTATTGGATTATATCTCAATTGAGGTAATTTCATCTCTGGTAATTAGATTTTCTTATTAAGAAATGAACTCTAAAATTATGATTGAATTATTTCTGAAGCAATCATATAAAGTATTATTGATATGCACCTATTCGAAAATGTAACCCCTAACAAATTTGATCGCTGTGAGTGCTATAGTTTTAAGTGCCACCACTAAAATGTCACTAACTCTATGCGAATAGTTTCAATAAATTAAATTAATAGCAAGTTTAAAGTAAACAATATATAATAACATTAGATTTAAAGATAATCCAAACAAGATGAACTTCGTAACTTCTTGTAAGTTAGAAAAGTTATCTGATTTGGAAATGAAAATACTCAGGGAATATAAAGAAAAAGATAGAGAATAAGTGATGAAGTATAAGAATTCTCGGTAGAAAACAAAGAAACGGATAACAGATTAAAAGTTTTCAGTTATCCATTCGTGAAATTCCCAATTGACGTCGCTAACGGCTCGGTGCCGAACCAACTAAACAAATGCTAGTGTTTGAGAAGTAGTGCTAAAGCTAGCTAGAGTTTTGTTTGAACTAAGCGTTATATGGTCTAAACGGCGTATGCTATTTGGTAACCCGACAACGCACGGTTTGGCCTGGTGAGTGTTTTACGGTTTATGTTTACTTACCACACTTGGGAATACACATATACCCATACATGGTTATAAAATACCCAGCACGTACGACCATAGAAATAAGTCTTGACACTGTCGTGGCTTACCGTTGGACCGGCTGGATTATAATATAAACGCAAAATTTACTGTATTTCATCACTAGACAATTTATTGCTTATTTAAAGATTTTTATACTCACTCATATTTGAAATACGAAATTATTGTTCAAATTAATATTTAATATCATACATATTTCCTCAAGTAAAGCATTTAAGTAATTGGACCTACATAAATTTGTATACAAAGTTGTTAATTGCATTTATAAAACGAATTCACCAGGGGATTTTAAAGGGTTAGCAATTCAAACAAATAGTTAATCGTTCAAAAAAAAAAATCAATAAAATTCAATTCATTACCAGTTGGTACATAATACTCAGTAGACCATAATCGTTCGTTAATAAATCAATGCATTTTTTATCGCCGGAATTAATTTACACGATTACTTTTAATTACTTTTGTTTACATTGAAAGTTTTCGAGATAATTACTTCTGCCAATATGCGAATTTATACTGAATAAAACATTAGCAACCATAACTAGCACTCTACTCAAGGGTTTGCTTTCATTACGGAAACCTTCAAGCACATAACTTATAGTTGCATCTTGTAATTAAGAGGTGATGTGATTTCATAACTTATACTTCAAAAGTGATTTTTTTATTAAAAATACAAAACTGTGTTTACACTTCAAACGAGTCCACAGGGGGACTTTATCCGGTGTGGTAATTTGCCAAATTATATTTCTCTTCGTGTATTTCTCTACTGAATTTTTTTATATTGAAATAACTTTTTGTAGTTCACATATTTGCTTAATTTATTAAATTTGTGATAGCAAAATAATTTCCGTTGCAATTGATTGATTGATTGATTGAATGTAAGAACTAAAAGTACATTTAGTACAAATCTGAATACAATATATATTTAATGCGATTCACAAACTATACTGATGATTTCTTAGTGCAAACTCAAATAGTATTAAATTAATGTTTCTTCTTCGAGTAAGCCGCATGTGTGAATATGTTTTGTAAGTTGACACGCAAAAGCTTTCAAGAGGCGTGCTTTGTAATTTCTTTTTTTTTTTTTGTACAAAACGTATTCTCATATTCAACCTCTGTTTCATGATAGCTATATATATTAAAATGGAAAACAACCACACGGCACAATGACTAAATGTCATTATTAACGCAAAATTAAAATAAATTAAAAACAGTCTAGATGCTGGTACAATTTCTGGTTTCTCTCGGTCGTATAAACAATGACAAATTAATATTAAAAATGTTTTTGAGTTGCCAAATTAAATTTAAGTAAAAGGAACATTTATTATTATTTTTATTCTGCAGATGTAGAAACCACAAAATATCCTTGAGAGTTTAATTTTAGAATGAATATGATTTGTATATTCGACAAAAAAGAAATATGGTAGCTACAGCGCCACGAAACGTTGCTTTGCTCATAAATTGATATTTCTGAAAGGGTCATATCTGATAACCGACATAATCCGTCGGTTTTGATTGAAATCTAGGAATTTTGCTGTCGTAGGCTAACCATTTTGGCTTCCTGAATTAAACGACGTAAATATTAAAGCTTACGATTGATGACGTGGGTCACCGTCAAGGTCAGCAAGTGAAAGTGAATCAAGATTGAGCACCTGCGTCGAATGGTCGATAGTCCACCAGACTAAACGATTACTCACTGACGCAGATGTCCAATTCGGACTCTCTATTCTGTTGCCTTTATACGAACTGATGTCCCTAATACAATGAACTAGATATACGTATTTTTAATGCTGTCCCAAGATTCGACTATCATACTTATCTTAATTTAGAAGAAAATATGTATGTATTGTTAAAAAAGGCCTAATTATCTAGCGCAACTTACAGAACATAGTTCAAAAGTGGCTATGAATTTTATACCTTTTACTTTTCGAAAGTCACTGTAAAGCTTAGATATTATATGTTGAAGTTTTACGTCGAATGCAATTTAAAGTTATATTAAATTTTCTGTTGTACCTAATACTATAGCTGAACAAATTTTATTTGCTCGAAGTTGATATATGTAAAACAGTTTCTATATTTCTTTGGAACCAACTTAACTTTTTTTGTGCAAAATAAAAACTTTCGTAACACGAAATATTAGTAAATTTATTCATATTTGGCCCAGTAATATTAACACTAAACGCTGTTATTTATACTACGATCAATATTCATCAATCAAGATACACAGAAATAATTATGTATTAAGAAATTGACATTTATCGCTTTGTAACAAATATTTATTGTGATCAGGCTATAATAAATAAATTCTATGATAATCTACAGAAGAAATAACAGACTATAAAGTTTGAAACTGTAATAATAAAGGTAACAAATATCAAACGGCAAATTTTAAATCGTTTACAATTTTTCATCAAAATGTATTTGTATTTTAAAAGTTCTATTGAGTTTTGAAATATCCAATATAGCACCAGAAGCATAGAATCGAAACTTATTTAGCTGGACCGCATTTAAAGTCCTTTGTGCATTTGATATAACAAAAAAATAAATAAAATGAAAAAATACTTGGACATAACTTTCTTCCTCTCCTACTCACTATCAAGCTTCGCCTGGGCAATAAGTCTATTGCGAAAAGATATAACCAGGTTTGGATTTAAGAGAAAATTTAATTAGTTTCAATCTTTCAATCAAACAGTATTTATATTATATAAAGATGAATATACATTTGTAGGATAAGAAAGTAGAAACTATGAAATATCTAAATCCTTCCCTGACTAAAAGCTTTTTAAGCTCAATATCCAGTGACGTTTAAACCAAGTAATATCCTAGATCTTAACAGCTTGTTGGAAACTATAGCTGTGGATATTAGCTGCAACTACTCTTCACCGATGTATACTCTCTAATGTATATCGTATCACATACATGTATATATAAGAGGTTTGCGAAACAAGGATACTAGTGCTTTCGCTCCAAACCGCCGACTGATACCCGTGGGTGCTCTTTACATAGAGCGGTCTATATGTTTGCGGGTATATGAATTATTATTATTATTAACATCTAAGGGGTTAGCCACTCTAATGGATCACATTAGTGCTTATTTTTTATTCAAAAACTGCATATTAAAGAATATTTATGTTGTTTTTCTTAATTTTATTAAAAACATAAAAGACCTACGGTAACTATTGAATAAGAAATCAAAAATATAATTCATATAGAAATGAAAAATAGAAAAGCAAAGCAGTAAGCTTGGCGTGTGAGTATTCAGGTGCACAAACAATTGTGGGCCAGGAAAAAATAATCAAAGCAAAAGAAAATAACGTATTTTCTCGTACGTATGGTTCTTTTTTCGACGGGTATGAGAAAACCAGGCTCTAGGGTATCGCTCACGGAACGTTATACACAAGGCCGCAAGGATTTAAAAACTAACAAAAATGTTCTGCCAATTTTATTTTCTACAATTTATTATGCACTCGTTTGCCATAAACTTTGAAATATATAGAAAATGGATCACTTCAAAGAGTTGCGAAAGTTCAATGTAAGTTTAGATTCAGAAGGCAATAAAGCATTTTGAAAAGTATACAACTAGAATTTCAAAATTTATTTGATCTAGTATTTACTTAAGACACTTCAATTATTTATTGCTCATATGATAAAAACTTACCTCTAAAGATTATAGTATTAAAAACGGGGACGCAGCCATTTTTTATCCTAGTATATGTCATGCGCGAAAGTAACGTATTCTAGAATCGTTATGCATCGTGAAATATATTTGTTTGTAATAGATTGATGGATAATTTTAAGAATAGTTATACGTTTTATGGCATTTTTATGACATCTAACTTGTTTTGAAACAAATTTAGAATCAATATTTGATCCTCACAAAAATAAATATTTTTTCAGTGTTTTATACATACGTATATGGGCGGAAGGTATACGAAGCTTTTTCGGTGTTATATACGATAAAATTTACTTATATAATGTATGCTTTCAACTCATTGTGATATATTATCGACAAGAAAATATTATTCTTGCAAAAAGTTCTTGGGATTATTATGGAAACCCGAGTCGACTACTTCTAGAATATTTAAGTAGTTACTAAAAGTGCTTGGATTAACTGCAAACTTTATACATTTGAAAATATTTTGGTGTCCTCGACGTCAGATTTAAAAGCAATGTAGGTGACATGTATTTTCGTTTTTCTTACATGTTTATTATAAAACAAGCGAAATATATAATGCGTATATAAGATACCCTAGACTTGATTGAACGCTAATTAGTGAATGTCCCTCTTACCTTAGGGTGATCTCGTACAGGCACCACGACCCTCACAGCCACCTTGATTGGTTTGTCTCTAGTGATGTCTACCATGCGCCTGTCGCTATTGCTTTTGCTTTCTGCAACACACAAAGAGATTCATTTTTACTTAACGTTATTTCAATTTGTCTGAAAACAAATAACATTCTCGTACTGCACACAGAAAAGCCTATTATATTACATTTAATATGAATACCATTTTGACGTTTCAGCGTTTTATATTTCTTTTTATTTTTTTCGTTTTCCCTTGTCTTACACCTTTAGCGTCCTGGATAAAAACCTGTTTGAAAAGACTTATAATGATAAGGGTCAAAGAAATCCATTTAATGTTTTTAAACTTTTATGAAGTAGGTTCTTTCAAGTAAAAAAGAATTTTTTAAATGTTTTTAAACGTACCAAGAAAAATAAGCTGACAGCGACAGAAAATTACATAGGAAATTCATATTTGTTATTAAATTGCTCAAACTATATTATAATAATATACTTGTGTGTAGTCACTTTGAAATTAAACCTGTTTTATACCTTATTGATCTAGACGTCTTTTGAAGGAAAAAGTTTCCAATTTAATTAAATTAAAAAAAAAAAATGCTACCTCAATCGCTTTGATTCAAAAGTATGAATTTAAACTAGATTTTATGCACTTAAAAATTAAGTATCGTATAACTAAAATATATTTGAGAAAAACAAAATAATATTTAATTATTGTGTCTAATGATGAGTATTTTATTAAATATTAAATTTTGTAAGATATTCTTAAAAATAATATTATTATTAATAATAATTTCAATTATCTATGGTAGCCTGATTTGTTTAAATTAAAAATGTATTATGCATTCTCTAATGAACTAATATTAATTTGAAAGCTCTATACAGGTACTCTTCAGATTTAAATCAGTATTTTTCAAAAGAATTTTCAATTTG
Source organism: Nebria ingens riversi (assembly GCA_018344505.1). Lineage (NCBI taxonomy): Eukaryota > Metazoa > Arthropoda > Insecta > Coleoptera > Carabidae > Nebria > Nebria ingens. Next base: position 151,585 of record JADQWA010000677.1, read on the forward strand.
AAACAAGTAGGTTGCAATTTGCTGGTCCGGAAATTAATTTTCAACGGAATTGCATATGGGGACTAGCCTAGGGGAATTTTAATTTGTTTGTAGTATGCCTGGTGTTCACACCATGTCAAGATATTATTATATGCAATCTCATAATATATTCTACCCCACGTTAGAAAGGGGCGTTCGCCCGATTATATTTCAATCTGTTTTATGAATATTGATGAAATAGAATATGTTTTCAGGGTGCATACTCAAAATTTCAATCATTTGTAGTAATTGTGCATATTTACCAAGCAATTTTGAGAAAGATATTATTTTATTCTTTAAAAACAATTTTTAAAGGTGTCTTTTTTGTGAAATATTCGTACAATTTAATCCAACAAATTTAAGGGCCTTTTTACATTCAGGGATGTACCAACCAGACAAATTGGATCGTCTGCTTAGAGGGGTTTTATTTAATGATGCATAACACCATTTTTAGGTAGGATATAAAACACATTTTTACCTCCTAAATATATCTTGAAATTTTGGTTTAACATTGCAACATGATGTTGTTGTTATGTATGTTTGCATCAAAGATACTATTTAATCATAGCAAATCTTCTTCAGACCATTAACTCTAACAACAAAGACGAAAGAAAACGCTAAACTTTTAATTTATTACATTTTACTAATAATAACCTGATTTATAGTTTTTTTTCTTTTTGAGTGTTCAACATGCGTTAATACGAACACATCATAAATTATGACATTTACACTCAAACAAACACATAAATTCGATAAAGATTATTTCATATTAAGCTTAGAGCACGCATAATTTTTCATAAAAAAAAGCGTTTATTTAAAGATTAAAACTTGATTTAAAAATATACCAATGCGTTCTATTATCAAGGTGGATTTTTAAAAAAATGTATTTTAATCCTATTTTTAGACAATACCCTGTTCTCAAATTCTTAAATTCACGGTTAAGCCTAGATAAGAATATTTGTAAATATCTTCTGTTATGTGACATACCTATAACAAACTTGTGTCATATGTATAAATGCCACTAAATTGGATGAATACCAAAGGTCGTTTAAGAGAACAAAAAGATGAACCCGCTTAACAAATTAGGCCTGCTTTTAAATCTTATAATTAGTCAATTATGTTTTGTGTTGTTCTAAATTTTTTACCGCCATTTTCTAACGATAAATCCATTAAGTCCAACAGATTTCGGGGATTACTCGTTTTATGGTTTGGTGAAATTTATTACTACACTAGATGCCAAAAGAATGAAAATTATTGCGGTTTTTTATTTGAAACATAATTTGTGAATAATTTCTAATATTTAAAGATGTTATTTATTGGAAATTATTTTATTTGAAACAGATACTCAATTGAACCAGGGAATATCGGATAAGATTGACGAAAACTATGAGTTTTCCACTTTATTTTGATAGTTTGTGGATTATTATTTTAAAATCGATTATAAAATCGGAATAGATTGGTTTTGTTTATTTGTTTTATATTAAGCTTATTTTCATACAATTTCCGTAAAGCACCAATTGGTTTTGTATAATTTCAACTATTTATTAAAAGGCATTTTACAGACTCAATCCGAATGGAGGAGATAAATTTAATAACTGGACAGCTTTAGATAATTAAACGAAACGGTATACAGAACAGACTATACAGAATAAGGAATGTGCACGTAAAATTCAATTAAGTTCGAAATTCTTATTAAATAAAGTAGTATTAATTAGCCTTCATATACTGTATATAGATACAGAACCTCGCATAAGCGGACACCTTTTTTTATAATGCTAAAGCTTAAAACAATATTTCCCAACACATAAACAATTATTCATTTAATAATTATAGAGGAGCGATTAACGTATATAGCAATATTTAAATCATCTCAAGATTAATTCAACAATTCGAATATTATCGCATTTGGAAAAGAGAAATCCAATTGGATTTTGTTTTTCTCTGGTCGGCTGGTTCATCGAAAATGTTATTGGCCGTTGGAAAGCGTACAATCGTTATTTCGCCGCTTCAACAAACGGTTTAAAAATAGACGGTTTCTAATTAACTGAGAAGTGTAACCACTCACACTGTTTCTGTACTGCTGAGAAAGAAGCAGCACAGATGGCTATTTAAAAAACTATAAACACACTCAGTTCACCAACCACTGCGATATTACAACGCCATGCCGCCGTCAATTGTACAGCGTTTAACCGAAATAAACGCCTCTTTAAAATCCTTGCGTGAGACTAACGATCCACTTTGCTGCCCAAATTAGAAGGAAATTGTTTCACTACGAGACGCAGAAGTTAAAAACGATTTTTATGTTGATAATTGACTTCATGTACTACTTTGACTTTAAAGTCATCCACATATTTTCAATTTTATATGGCCATTTTAATATACCGTACACAATGTATTATTATTTTCCATTTTTGGCTTTGTAGAAGCCAGAAAGAGAATTAATTTCTATTAAAACAAAAATGTGTTGTTTTCCCTCAGAATAACGGCATAAACTTAATTTTGTTACGGGCTTAATTGAAAAGATACGATTATAATTGAATAGGTACCTTCTGCAAAATGTTTAATCAAACTTTTAATTATATTTAAATGTTCATTTAAATTAATTGAAGCTAGATCAGTCGACAAATTTACATTTTATCAAAAATAATTACGAACCCCAAAGCAATTGAAAAAAAAACTATATTAACAGAAGCTCACGTTCACAGCTTATTATTACCAAAAATTATTAGTTAATATCAAATATTGTGAATCATATTAAAGCTTTTCATGTCTATATTTCCGGAATTGGATTTTCCCGTAGGTGAAACATTGGCTGAACCTGATAATTTTCTCCGGTGGGATTTTTTTTCCACGTTGCATCATACAACCAATCATATTTTTTATACCGTTAGCAACGCACAGAAAGTCGAGTTTTATTGATTTTAAAACTTCCACGCATTGTTTTGGTGAACCACCACGAATCGAGTTAAATAGTTTTCGAATGAAGTTATCCATGGTTTAAATGTAAATAATCGTATTTAAAGTTTGTGGAGTTTACGGATGAAGAATGTGTGCGAGGATTTCATATATTATATATACGTTTGCTCATTCGCGGGCCAGAAGGTAATACAATTTTGTTAGACAGTCGCACAGAGAGCTTTTTCGTTAGGGTTACATACCTCTTTCACTCGAGAACGTAATTACAGTTAAGAAGAAACTTTCGCTCATAGCCATTGCTTATGGCGTACCATAACTTTTCCTTTTCCTAGTGATGAACTATGTACGTTTACGATCTTCTTTGTATAAAACTTGTTAGTTTTCTTTCGTTTGTATTTTTCTTTTTTGGGACCAGTAAGTAGGCTCGATTATATTCAATTCATTGTTAAGAAAACCTTTTTATATCACATACAAAATTTCCAACTTTTTTTCTAGTTTTCACTTTCTTATACGAATGTATATAAGGAAGTATTGTTATTATGAAAAAAAAAATCGAGATTTTAACGGAAATACATCTTTTGACCTTCCCTGAGTCGAGTCTGACTATTTTCAGAATTCCGTCTGTGTGTGTGTGTGTGTGAAACGTCTACAGCCAAAACGGCTAATGCTATAATCTTGAAACTTTAAACTTAAAACTTGTATATGGCTCGGAAGAAAACCTTTTATTTTTGAAAAGAATATTCAAACCGGAAGTGCATGTTTACTCTAGTAATTTCTTGGAAATTCTGCAATATCTCCAAAACGGCTGCACTTACAGAAAATATACTAGTATACAAAATGAAAGATATTAATATTATGCACAAGTTTTGTTTAAAAAAAATATTCAAAAAGTTTACCGATTACAAGAAAATTACTATTTAAATTTTTAAATGTCTTATTTATGTTGCCATGGTTACGTAGGTATGGAAAGTTATACTTATGACATATAGTTTTAGTAGTAAAAGAGTTTCAATCGTTATTGAAATATTAAAAATATTATATATAAATATTTTGTTAGGTTCTTAATTAATTTAAAGATTAAAACATCTGCAGTGTATTGCACTGGACTTTCTTATACGTATAAGCCATATTGTGTTTAGATAGGAGGTTACTAAAATATAAAATCTAAACAAAATATGCCTAATACGTAAAAAAAAGTCCAGCGCAGATGTTTTTTAATGATTAAAATATCATTCTAACATACGTAAATTAAAACAGCAATAAAAATGTGTTATATGGTTAATTATATCTAACAAAAAACCTACATTAAAGAATACATGTTTCTTTTATGTATTATTAAAGTAAAATAGCATAAAAAAATCTGCTTGCAGTAGCTATTAGCAACAACAAATAAACGATGAAAAAATCGCGGTGTTCTTCGACTACTTATCACGTCTTAAAGCTTCTTTACTCAGAAGAAAATTGCCTGTTCTACGCTGCAGATGACACCTTTTTTCTACGTCGGTGACAAGATATTAATATAATCGGCTGGTTTTAATCGTGTTCCATTAGCCTCGTTTTTCCACTTATTTCGGAGCACATCAAGCGAAATTGGCCACTGCACTTGGTATATAGATATTTCATGAGACATCATAATATATAAGCTCGCAAAAGTTGCGAACTTAAGAGCAAGCTTAGGGTTTGTTGTTGTTAGTTATGATGAGCGTGAAAAGGTCTGTTATGAAGTTTGAAAACACTGTAAAAAACCTACGTACATTTGTGTCATTAACTTATTACATTTTTTCAACAAATACTTCTTTATTCAAATGAAATAACAAATAGTTTCTATTTGATTTAAAATTTTCATTTTAATGTTGATTATAGTTTACACAGTTTGACTTTTTTATAAATTTAATTCACAACAGGCCAGATCCTTATGATATCTCGTTACCCATTTCCTGTCGCATAGAACCCATTTCCGGTAGGTCCTTTATCCACCAATCACAAGTTGAATATTCCTTCTCTTTCTTCGCTTTCTGTCGATGATCACTCATGAAAGCCATTCTAGTCAGATGGCGTTGTCATGTCGAAACCATATTTCACTGATTCCTCTAGATTTGCATTTCTTAATGTTCACCGTCGAATACAACATTTCTTGTTCTACGCTATTGAAGTTTTCTTCTGTTTAAATATGTTTTAAGAATCATATTAATGGTTGTCTGGGAGGTTTTTTTTATTTTTGAGTAATTGGACATTGTTTCTTATGATGGCTGTTATATTAATGGTAACATCAAGTACAATATATCATGTCTTGTTCGTGGACAATCTTAGAAATGGTTATTACACACTGCTATTAGTAAATTGTTTTTTACGAAACAATATTTGTCGAAAAAATCATATAATCAGAGCTAATAAATATAATAATATCAGATTGCTGTATGTAAAATCAGTAAGTAAGGATTTTTTTACGTATAGACAAATCGATTCTCAAATACGTATTTGTGTGAACAAAAAAGTGACACAATCCCAAGATAAATATAATATTATTGGTTGTAGAGCTTGACAGCTGAGGTCGTTTGGCCATAAACTTAACTTTATGATATCCTTTTTTTTCTTCCTATATCAAGATTTTATTACCGGCTTTCAGTCGCGAATCATAGCGTATTTTGTGGACTGAGAAAGAGCTATATAAATACATTACCCATATAAAATATGGATGTGCTTGCCATACAAGATATATTAGAGTTATTTTTCATTTAAATTGATATCTTATTTATCAGATGGATGAGAATAACAAAAGCTTAAATTGGTTATCAATTTTAAAAATTATTGAATTATATTCAAACAAATTTAATATTAATTGCACAGCATTGCGATTTTGGATTTTCTCCATTAAGAAATGTCATATAGGTATTTTAAATAATTGATTATGTGCCCAAAAGATTTTTGTACTAATCCAATTTATTTTTACTAAAATGTTTCAAGTAAATAATTGTTATAATCCAAAGTCCAATTTGCCAAATTATTTTTGTTTGCACACAGCACGTAAAACCGAAAGTATCTCATGAATTATGACAAAAAACATACAAACATTTTTTATCACCAAACATCTCTAGAAATTTGTTATACTTTGTAGATACAAACAGCCCCCATCAATAAAAAATGAAACAGATTTGTTCATCTTTTTTTGCGCCTGGTCCTAATCTTACTACATACACTTCTACTTTTTCATACTATGACGTCAAATGAAACGTGGATAAAATAATTTAAGTTTCTCAAATCTACCAATATGCACCTAAGTTGCGGTTAAAAATATCAAAAGAAATTCATTTCTTAATCTCCTTTTATCCATTGTTCTTTTACGCAATTGTTTCGATTCTAACGTAATACTTTACATATAAACATCTGCAGTGTATTACTTATACGTAGTACGTATATTTTGTTTAGATAGAAATTATATTAAAATACAAATGTTTAAACATTCATTAGATATTATTATAGCCGGACTTTTTTTTTCAAAATATTTATATATAAATAATATATTACTAACCTTTGTCACGCTTCTATTACTGAAGTTTCTTAATTTTAGCGTCAACAGTTTAGGCTGCGCACACACAGACACATCACTGTATTAATTATCATTGAAATCTACATTATTTTGTGTATAAAACTCAATAAAAAACCATTAATAATTTAAATTAGATAATTTAAGCGTTGAAATATTTAAAAAGTACCTAATACACATAAACAAATAAATATCTAGTCTCCTATGTTATTCTAGAGAATTCAAAAATAAGTCCAGGTCTGCGCACGTTCCTTCTGGCCAAGCCGTGCTAGTGTCAGTTGTGAAAAAAGTGGTTTATCATGCCGTGTGTTGTGCGTTTTTGTGCATTGAAAATAGCTGAATAACCGGGTAAAACAGTTGGAAACTATGTGAAAACTAACAATTGAAACGTTTTTAAGTGTTTGTGATATCAATTGATGGACAGGATTCAGGATGGAGTGCATTGTAAAATGTAAGTGCATTTATAACCTATTCATTGATGGCGTCACGTGTTTGGCTATGTAGCTATGCTTGTGTCATATATATATACATAGGCAACAAGTACTTGTATATAATTTGTTTTCTTGTTAAACAATTGACAGGCATAGTTGAAACGATTTATTATAAATAATTTCCCATATCTACGTCGTATAGAAACATAAATATTTAAGAATTTCAATAGGAACTGGTACACTTTTTTCCCCATTAAAAACTCGAGATTGATTTTTTTCATGATTACAATATTTATTACTTCGTATAAGAAAGGAAACAGAGAATGCAGAGTCTTAAAATTAGTTTTTACATATTTAAACAATGAATATTTCTGTTTGTACCAACGATGTTTTTAATTACTTCAGATACTTTGATGTTTTGTATAAAAAACTTCTAGATTATAATTTGTAAAAGAATATTTTATAAAGAAATAATTTTGAAGGAAAAATTCAGGCAAGGTCAGGTATATTTTTTGTCTCTGGAATTTACAAAAGGATATTATTTTTATATATATATATATATATATATATATATATATATATATATATATATATATATATATATATATATATATTGACCATTATTATTGAAATTTCTTGTAAAGTAAGCAAATGTGAAAGTAGTCCAGACTTTAATGAAGGTATAAATAAATATTTGAAACATCAAACTGAATTTATAGACTTTTTATTATTTGATAATGTAAAAAAAGTAGAAAAAATAAAAATGTGTTCATTAAATAAACAACTGTAAAACTCAAACAAATATTTATCCATGTACTGTTGACTTTTGCGAGAGTGTAGTGGACCTTTTTTACTCGCTAGGGTGAATATTACAGTAAGCAAAAGGGCTAATTAATAACACGCATTGCCCCCTTGTAACCGCCCTTACATTTGCCTACCATCCCACAGGTGCTACACCAATGGGATATTATTGAGTGCTGTTTGATTAACAAAGGGAAATTAAATAGTATTAGATATATAAGTACTTCATTAATATGCTATATAGTTTAAAACTCCAAATAGAAGATTATATACATCAATCATATAACGCGGTTGACTTGTTTCCTATATAAATACAATTCTATATTTAATCTATAGTTTTTGAAATAACATTTGAAATTTTGAAATAAATTTACACCGTTATACGAGTTTGGTTAACCAAATACTCCCTTGTCGCAAGTGTGAATATTCTCATAAAGAAACATGTAAAACAATTTAAAACTGCAGCGACACAACCGTCTCTTTGTAACAATTTTACGTTGATAAATTGTGTAGTGCAGATATAAATTTAAGTTAAAAATACGGGTCATCGTAACGATGAAGTAATTCGAGTAGGTTAGTTAAAACGATTGAATTCTTGATGCCGAAATATAGACATTATTCTTGAACAAACTTGACGGCATTCAAGTGTTAAATCTCCCAAACATATCCTCTTATTACGCTCAATTGAACAGGAAGGAATCTCACATCCTTAACCTCTCTTTGGCACACGTTTTCCCGAATTCAAAATCATAGAAACGTGAAAACTTTCAATATTCATTGATGTGTAAACTTGTAGGCGTATGAGATTCCTGTTACGATATCTCAAATATGACCAAAAATTATTGAAAAACAATAAACGAAATGGTTATTTGATAAGCATCGCAATGGTATTACAATAAAATGTATAAATCCATTTAAACTCGTAAATAGATTAAACGTGCTTCCGCTATAGGTAATATAAACAAAATCAGTCGTTTCCTTAATTATTGTTTAATGTTGATGGTATAGTAATGAACAGAAGCAATATAAGCGGTAAACTACATAGATAACGTTATGTATTCAATCAGGAGAATCTAGTTTGCTCTCGTGTTGATCTTAATCCCGAAATAGAACAAATAGTTTACGGCATCCATTTTGAAGCCCGGAAACACACTAAATGTATAAACAAATCTAAGCGTAGGGCACATTTACTTACATACAAGTGTATTACAATCAAACTAAGTGATGCGTTAACTTTATATTACGTTTGTGTTACCGGTAGTTCATTTTCCAATAAAATGATGTTCTTGTAGTGCATATGTGTGATATATAAAATTTGTTAAAGGCAATGGTGACGTTTTGTTTATATGTTGATGTATCGTGTTTTATGTTTGTTCAGATAATTGAATATAGCCTGCTTTGATACTGACGAAACATGATTGAATTATTTAGATGACTTACTTACTTCATGTATATGCAAATATTGTTTCTTGTTTCATGTAAAATTTAACGGAATTGCTGCTCGATCTTGTATCAAAGAAATTTGTTATTTTAAAATAATTTTCATAGACTATCTGATCAGGAAATTGAATTAGTGCTATAGGCTGAGAGAAAATGCAAATTTCTATAGAATGTTAGCAAATGTAGATATGTTTTACAAACGAGAAGATTATTTGATGTTGACTGTTGTAACTCAATTATAGATAATGAAGTTATGTTTTTGGTAAAATTACCGCGTTTCTATTATATGATTCATATGTTTTATCTTCTGCTTCCATTTGTTCATAAAAACGAATTATAATTCTATGTCCTTTAAATATATAAACAAATCGTTGAAATACATCTGATAGTGTAAATTTTACCAAATATTCAAATCTTGGAGCTAACCCAACATACTTTGAATACTCCTCATTGGGTATTCGTCGGGAATAACCATAATGAAATTCATTAAAATGCCCAAACTGATCTAACATTTGACTTTCTAATGCAGAAGTTTCGGCTTTCCATTAAACATTAGGTGCAGGATCATTGCAAATCCATTGGTCAAATAACATCGCATTGCATTGGGATGGAGTAGTTGTATTTATTCAGGAGTTTCCATTGTAATTGGAATACTACGTTTGATCTTGCAAAATGATTGCCTATTATAAACCATGGCAATACACAATAGGACAACGCATTGAAATATTACGCTTTAAGTAGTATTTGTGGTTAAAAAATTCGCAAACTCCTCTATGATTCAAAATCCTCTCAAACTGGTTGAACGACTTCTACACTCTCGCGCTAGATGGATTCAGTTTCTTCTTCACAATACATATATCTATTTATGCATTCTACTATGTTGTTTTTTTTGTAAGCAGTATCGAAATATATTTGTCATTGTCACCTTACTATTTCTTTGTAACTCGCTTTTTCGACAATATCCTCTTAAGTTGCTCTTTCTATGTATATCTTTGATCGATTCTACGTTATTTCAAATAAGAAACCCCGAAGGTTGTTCCATATATATATGGGTGTTTTTATTTCAGTGGAATCGACGTAAAATACATTTCATCATGCAAATATGCTTGAAACGATTGAGAGCATTTTTGGATGCTTGTGCAAAATGTCGATTGATCTTAAATGTTCATTTCATTATCTATTTTACGTAAGCTATATTGGTATCCACGGTAAAAGAAGAATGCAAATAAAGAATGAGATACTAATTTATTAAATTGCGAAATTGGCAACGTTCTATTGTCAGATATTAATTTGATTTCTACTAACTTTTTTTGGCTTACTTAGATTTGTTGAAAGATTAATTTATTTACAAATATAATTATATGTTTTATTTGTTTGGTAAACAATGTGAAATATGGTCATATCAACAGAAAGAATATCGGGATAGTAGTCTTTTGGATTTACAAACAAATATTCTTTTTATCAATTTGTGTCAGAAACACCTTTTGTGTGTTAACTCTAATTTGTCTCGAGGTGTGGAATTAACTAGTACAAAACGTATTTTGAGGATTACACGACAAAACAAAACAGAATATATGAGTTCTTATTTTGTAAATAAATGACATTGTTATGGTTAGTCATTATTTAAATATCAACCATGATTTGTCATAAACATTTTGATGATTATTTTATAATTTATAAATATTATAGTTGAAATTAATATTTGAGCATTACAATTAAATTGCACATGAAGCATATTATATTTACATTATTTCAATACATGAATTGAAATGAATGCCTACCCTAATTTTAATTTAAACTAACATGAATAATTTGTGTATAGAAATCTAAAAAAATTATATATTATATACATAAACTAAATAGCAAATTATGGTACTAAAAGCATTCATTCAAAAGGGCTGTATAGCATATAATTAAAAATGAAAAAAAAAAAAATTTAACCAATCTAGAAATAAACCATGACTACAGTCCTGCGACGGGATATTGAAAAACATCATTTACCTAAAATATATATATATAAAAAAAAAACAGATTTTCAGTTGATAAATATTTGTGACACTTTTTATTTCAAATTGAATTTTCCTAAATTTAGTATCGACTTTCGTTAACCGGATATAAAAAATGAGCCGGCGGATTTCTGGTTATGTCGTATTCTATTAAAAAAAAACAAATTTTTACCAATATCCGGGAAAGTACATACATATACACAAAAGTTTTAAACGTCAAAGTACATAATTAATTAATTAGTTAATTAATAATCGTACAAGTAAAACAAATAGTTCAACATTCCAGAATGGAAATAGACTGATTTCCATTAATCATTGTTTAATTGTATATATTAAATAATTATGTGTTTATTTTCATTTTTTAACAATAATATTTAATTTTTTTTTTGGTAATTTGATAGAGTAAATTAGGTTTTCCGTTTGAATATACGTTTTTTTTTAATTTTGGCTATACATTGTAAATTATGTTTTAATCAAGTGCATCCAACTTGATTAAGTTCCAGAAACAATAATTTTCAGTGCTGCATGAGGAGCAAAAACAATTCGTCACAGTAAATACCGTGCACAAGAAATAGCAACACAGTGTGTGTAATTAATGTTATTGCCTGTTAGTGTTGGTGTCGATTGCGCATGCGCATTTAGCACTTGCATGCACTTGTGTACGTGCACGAGCAAGTAAGTGACAGGACATTGTTAATTTGTCCTGGTCGGTTCTACGCGAACGGTCACGGACAGGACGATGTCGCACTGAATTAGTGCCACGCTGAGAAATCGAAATGTTACCAAAATAGATATTAATGCAACCTGTACAAATGCCAAAACACTAAATCATAAATCACACCAACACTATACGTTCAGTTCGCTTATTTTTCGTATTAATTCAAGTGAAAATATATCACCTACTGTATTGATATATTTATCGCCATTTTTATTTTCATTCATAATGCCTTGTTTATTTATAGAAGGATGAACGAATAAAATATGCAATGCGAGTGTAGTGTGAAAAATAATTATTTTGGTCGCCGAAATTGAACATGAATTTTATTATTATTTATATAAATAAATAACAAAAATTATTTTCAATTATTCATTCAAAAGTGCATACAGAAATTATATATATATATATATATATATATATATATATATATATATATATATATATATATATATAATTTCTGTATGCACTTTTGAATGCATAATTGAAAATAATTTTTGTTATTTATTTATATAAAATAATAATAAAATTCATGTTCAATTATATATATATATATATATATATATATATATATATATATATGTATATGTATATATATATATATATATATATATATATTATATATATGATATATATATATATTATATATATATATATATATATATTATATATAATATATATATATATATATATATATATATATATATATATATATATATATGTATATATATATATATATATATATATTATATATATATATATATATATATATATATATATATACTCGTATATTGTCAATTGGTTGCTTAGTTTAATCCATAAACTGACAAAATAACGTAACTATAACAACAAAGTCAGCTGAGAAACACATCTGGTTACTATTTTAATTTTAAGAGAAAGTAGCACAACTGTTAAATGAAGTTGTATTTTTAAATAATTCCACGAGCTGTGCTTGCATTTAAAGCACTTTAATTTTTAATACCTATCCTGAATCGTATTTACACACCCATACATTTTCCTCTATCCTTTCTTGATCCACGACATATTTCGTTTAAACTGTGGATCAACAGTTTCTTCACCTGTGCATTTCTTCAGTTTCAACCGAAACTTGAAATTATCTTATACTAGAATAACCATCTAAGTTTAGAATAACTTAAAATAGCCATCGGTACCAGTTCTCACATTTGTTCTTCACCGAAATATTCGTGCAATATTTTTATAGATTTTTGACATTAATGCTCTGTCAACATTATGACATTTTTGTTGCAACTTCATACGTGTGGCACAATAAATGTCAACGGTACATTTATAAAAAGTTTATTATGTTCTAAATGCGCGGAATGAAAATTTAATGAGTTTTTTTTGTGAAGCTTATTGCTATTTTTTAATCTAGGGAGATGTCATCTTTTTTTTCTATTAGTCCATATAAAAATATATTCTGTAAAAAAATGTATATTAAATACTAAATACTATTTGATTGCATTAATAATGATAAAGAATAAAACTTAAACAACTTCAGATATGTGTTGTTTATTTTTTATTCAAAACGGCATCCTTTAAAATTTGAATATATATTTGGTTAAAAAAACAACCAAAACCATATCTTTCATAAATCTCTTATAATACATCTGGAACATGCCTAAATCATTTAGCACTATGAAAACACAACATGCTTTTAGCTTCATACGTTCAACAATTAATCTCCTCTGAATAATTTTATTCGCGCAAAAAAAAGACCGTTTTTAAATGAAATAATCCTTTTTGCCAGCTTAAGAGAAAAAAACTCCTTTATGTAAAAAGGGGTTGAATCAATTCAACCAAAACATAAAACGGAGCCATTTCCTTTCATTGAATACCCAAAATTGGTGAATTACTGAAAAACTGTATAAAAGAGTTTTTATAATGTGAAAAAAGTAAAGATCAAAGAATGTGTTTTCTCTAACTTTTTTAGCATAATGTTTGTATTGAAGTGTATAGAAATGTTTTCGTATGCTTTAGAATTACATGTATTTCTTAATACTTAAATAATTATGAATGCCACATTTGCACATACATAACTTCATCCTTATTGGGACAGAAAACCCTTTACATCCTTTCACATCGTGAGAATCTTTCACCATTCTACTTTATCTTTAACAGACTTCTTTATTGTATATGATTGTTCAATTTTTGAGGAATTCTTAACGAAACAAAATTCATTTTGAAACAAAGAACTATTGTTTGATTTATGTTTCATAAAACTTTCACTTCATATAATATTAATTTGTGGTTTATACTGAACCTCAAATATTTACTAATACTAATATCTAAACACGAAATAACACTAAAATCACAATGAATGTATAATCACCCTATGAAATTAATTGTATACGATATTAGACAGATGTAAATAAATCCAAATATAATGGATATTCGATAAATATTTGTTGTAGCTTAATCATGGGGTCCAAGTATTGGCGACCAAATGAATAAATGGCTATAGTCGCACCAAATATATTCATTACAGACGTCTAGTTTTTGTCTGGCTTGTTGTTTTTGGCCGGTTTTTGTCTTGTTAGTAATTAATTAAGTTTGTGAGAGATAGGAATTTTGCTGTGTGCAAGTTTCGATGTATATATTGTGGTGGTGGTCGATGTATTCTCATTTTGGTTCTAGTTGAACTAAATTTGGTTTTCTGGGTTTAATTTCTTATAAGGCCAGGCGCTTCTGGTTTCTTGCTAAACTGTAAGCTCTTTGGATCATAGCGTCGTCATTAATTATTTAAAATCTTGCTATTGTCATGGGCTTTTGTTGTTCAATTTAACATTAAATCATTAGATACTTTATGTATCATTTATTGAGAAATGCGTTTGGGAATGTGTAACTATAGTTAGCAGGTGTGCTAATCCAAATATAGAAAAATGATCACGTCTGATGTTATACGAGAAACAACAATTTGCATAGCAAGAAAATGAAAAAAAATCGAACAGGCTGCGCGTAGTTCATAAAAAAAGAACATTTTCATCGTAGCCAAAGTACTCAACAATATGCTACACAAAATATTATTCAACGCAACAGTTTTACGACAGAAGCTTTTTGTTTTACGTTCTTTTACGATCGTCTATTTGGACAGGTGCATATTTACAAAACTACCAATCCTATATAAACTCTTGCCTTCTATTAAATTCGATCTGGCATCAAAGAATGCTATAAATACTATTGTATACTTTTAAAAAAAAAATTGTATTGGCTGAGTAGGTTTTTGCTAAATTTAAAACAAATTAATTGGCTTGAAAATTCATTATAATTTTTCCTAAAGAATTATCTTAAGTGCTTTTAAAAAATTGCTCCTAAATTATATATCTCATTTAAGATATTTAAATAAATATCTAAATATGTTTATTTACGCAATCAGAATTATATTTGAATATTGAAAGAATTATATAAATGTCCTAAATTTGGCAATCTTAATTTTTTCATCATATGTTATTCGTAGAAAAAACGACAACGACATATATTATAAATATATTTGTCATGCAGAAACATTTCACGAAATATTTAAATCATCATTACTGACATTTACTTCAAACTTCCTGTTTCTATCTTTCAAAAATTATAAATAATTATAGTTTGTAGAATGACGTAAATGTTGGCTATTTGCCAAAAAATATTTTTCTGTGCTACACTTTCAAATTGCATTTTAATAAGTAAACTAAATTGCTCAAACATATAATTTCATATTATGATCTAAATAACTAAATATGTGGGTTTCCTGATTTGATTTATGCATTTCCGCAGCGAACATTTGGTTTTCTAAAAACAATTATATATGCTCCATGAATCAAGCAGTAATTTGGTTATGGTTATACTACAGAATATTCGTTAGAACTTATTAACTATGTTGCTCTTTATCAAGAAGCAATATACATTATTTTGAAAAATAAAACGCAATTCTAGAATTCGCGTCTGTAAATATGTTTCTGTTACTGTTGATTTATTAAAGTGTAATTGTTTGTACAAGTTTTTACGCTTTCTTTTTCTTTCCTTAATAACAAACACTCTAACATTGTGCTCTTTGTTCTTGTATCGTAAACGAATTGTGTAAACTTCAGTATACAGTCTGTTTTTCATATGTATGGGTCAAAACTAAAATAATATGAAAATAGAGAAGAATTATTTTTTTATTTAATATGCATCGTACATATTTTTAAACTATGATTGATGCATGAGCCTGATACGAATTTTTTACGCTGTATGAATTGATGCAACACTACAAAAAACTAGATGATTAATACGTTAAATACGATCGCATATTTGTCCTATAGTCATTGATAACGAAAATCGTTTTTAATCCGTTTTTCCGCAACATTTAATCTTTCATATAGCCACGCTCTGGTTTAAAAGAAAAATGAACATCCAAACGCCTACACATCTTAACAAAAACATGACTGATGGTTTCCAGAATAGATAAAAATGTTCGTGGATTTTATAAATATTTTATATTTACCTACGTGTGATATTCTCTTGGCATATTTTATAAAATGTGATCTCAATGTTGTTTTCACATTGCAATAGAAAATAATTCCAAGTCATTGAAAACATTTTATACATAGAAAAACAGATAGATATGTTATGTTCAACATATCTGAATATGTCTGCTTTGCGCGTTTTCAGGTTTAGGGATTTGCTGGAGAACAGTTTTAAATCCTTTTTGTGGCCAGTAGGCATTTTGTGGTTTTATTTCTAAAATGTAGCGCTTCGTAGATTAAAATGATTTAAAAGTATTAATCTGTAGCCCAAGGAGATTTGATACAAAAAGAGAACGTTTTTAATTGGATGTCTGTGTCTTAAGTAGTCGAAATAGATAACCGCACGCCTGCTAGGTTCTGTAAGAAAAACAGAAGTTATATTTCTTTGTCGTCTCGTCAAAGAACTTGTACGAATTCCTCCCCTAGAGCAATTGCATTGCAGTGCAAGAAAGAAACTTTAATAATAAAGACTTCGATGTAGAACACGAAGCAAATAGACCTAAAATGCACTTTGCCAAACTTATCGGCAACTCTTTTAACATCAAATCGATAACGAATATATTCCTTGGCCATTATCTATTTAATATACCTAATAAATAATAATGAAAAGTACAGTTTCTTCAATTTAATAATAGTATTGAAATTAAGTTTTCCTATATAAGATTTAGAATACTGTAGAATCCCATCGCCTTTGGGGATTCAGCGTTGATTGGTTTTTGATTTAAAAAATAAGATCTTATCCATATTATTAATTCCGTATTGCAAACTTTCTTTTGAAAACATTGTTTTTCAAAGATTTATAAAACCAGATAATCCGTAGTAAACTTTCACGATTAAAGGGTAATAATATCAAAATATTTAACGTTATTACTAGATAAATGAAATCAGATTACAGGCGTGTCAAACTGTCGCACAACATTAAAATCGATCAAGTCCCGCTCCACCTGCACGCTCTAGTATGGCCAACGTGAGATAAAAGTTAATTAATTTCGGGGTGTGAGGGCAGCAAATCACAGAAAAAAAAACTTTCTGAAAAACTTCTCACGCAAAATATCCAAGGGAATTTCTTCACCTCGTTTACCAAAGGAAAACTCTTTAGCAACTTTGGAACGAAAGTTCCACCGCTCTTGAAAATAATTTCGGGATAATCAGCCAAATAGTCTTTCGAAATTCAAAGGCGTATACATTACTTGTGCAACTATTGAAGTTACTAATAACTTCTAGATGATATATAAAATAAGTTTGTAGAAATATTTCTTTAAAAAGAAATAAAATGTCCCACATAACTGCACAGTATCTCTTTTATTTCATAACACAATGAAAATGTATCCAAGTATACTATCGTAACCTGTTATTTTTACGAAACTATAACAAATGACAACTGCACAACCAAACCACAATCTTTACTTTATGCGATATGTCATGTAGTTTTATTTTTAAGATAAATGTGTACAAATGTCAGAAACTAAATCAAATATTTTTTTTCTGTACTAAAATAATAATAGATTTTTCTATTGAAAAGTCGATTTATTGTTTATATGAAATGGAACACTAGCGTTCAATATGCAATATAAAAAATTGCATAATTTCAAAAAAAAACATACTGTCGCTCTCATGTCACAACTGATGGCCTAAAAATTGATGCAGGTTTTGGTTTGGATATTCCTGATATATTTCAATAGCCTCGCCACATTGTGAATATTTTTTGTTCGAACAGTACCTTTTGTTCCGTGACATGGGTTCGTCATTTAGCGATATCTATACATAGTATGGTGCTAATCAAAAGACTCTTTTGTTGTTTAATATCTAGAAAGGTATATCGCCTCTAGGGATACTAAAACACAATACTGTTACCTATATATTCAGTCTTAGAGATACCCCGTTTATAGCAAGATATAGTTGTAAGCTAAACTTTTTTTATTTAAACATATTTTAGTACCTATATAAGAATTTAATAAAAGAACTTGTTTTCGATTCTTGTATTCTAAATCCTAGAAAATCTAAACATTGAAAAACATTTTTAGATATCTTTAGAAAGAAGCTTAACTCCAAATTTGTATACGTCCTGTGTTCACTCATATATTTACCTATATTTAAAAATTAAAACAATGATAAGCGTTTCTCAGTGTTTAATAATTTTAACCTACTTTAGTACAAAATGGTGGGAAGATATTCAACATAAGTTATACGTTTTCTCTTTCTAACATCAATGTCACGCTGATTTGAACCAATGTCTGCTCGAGTAAGTTCAATCGCTTTGTTATATATATAGGAGTATCCAATTTAAAGCGTTGCACCAAACGTTGAGTACTGACTAGGAACAATCGCCAATCAAATTCCGACCATTTTTGAACTCTTGTTCTCAAATAAGAAGAGAGTAGTAAATGTGGTTAGATAATTGAATTGATTCTCTGTCGGGTTAACCACATGTAATTTACAAACTTTTAATAGATGTTTGAAGTGGTCTAATATATGCAGAGATGTCCTATAGCACATAAGTATCTAAAAATTAAACCTCTATAAATAATTTTGAATAAAAACACTTCTTATAGATTTTCAAAATCAATATAGCAACTTTTATTTATTAGACACGTTTTAATTTCGTGTTAAAACAAAAAACACTTAAATCTTAAAATAGAAATAAAAGCTCAGATATTTTTGTTCATTGGCTCCACTATAAATGGTTCTCGGAAACGGAAATAAGTTATCTAGGTTTGGTAGGATGCGGGTCAGTATTATGGTTTGGAGACTACTGGGTTACGGCGAATGTAAATCGAGAATCGCGTACCTTTGGTATACCGATGGAGAGATATACGTCGGTAATTTATTACTGAATTAATTCACAAAACTTTGTTTTCTCCTTGACCAGTTCGATCTTGTTCACGCAGTTCGGTTGTAGGAAAACTAACTACATTACCAATTCAAAATAAAAAAATATCACTTTGACCACCTTGCGATCTATTTCTCGAGTATATTTATTGTTGTTTTATTTATTTGTAACTTCGGATGTAAACTCGATGTTTAGTTTCGAAAAAGTAAAATGAAAGCACAAATATGTTTTTTGAGCAGATTTTTTGTTAAATTTATAGTCAATTTTGAATTTTGTTCTATACACAAATATGTAGTACAATTTCCAATTTTTCTTGGTACAAATGCATTCCAATAGAGGTTAATAAATTAACCAAATAGCAAAAGGGAAATATATAGTGCAATGAAAACATATATTGCAATAAAATTTTCACCAAGCTAAATATTTATTATACTAAATCAACTATTGATTAACAGGCTATATAGTTAATCAAATAGGCAAATAAAATTTAAATATTTTATGTTCTGCCCTAGCCGATAAAAGTAAATAATTTCATATGTTGTTAAACCATACGTGCAAAATGTTAGTTTAAAATTAACGGTATTTGTATTTATATTCAATTTATTTGTGAATACTTATAACGACAAAACTAACGAGTTTTCTTCGCTGTTCAACAAGGCGTGTACTCTTGCATATATACTCACATTTCAAATAAATTCATTCTTTTCAATTATTAGACTATACAAAACGAAAATAAAAAATACAGATTATTTTCAATTTGGAAAATGAGAATTTACTCTTAAAGCCTGTGCTTCCAATTTCCATTCATTTTCAAAATACTATACAAATGAGGCAACGGATTATATTTTTGATCAAATTATTATTTTGGAATAAATTTTAATTTTTCCCTTAAGCAATTTTTGGTTGAACATCAATGAATTGATAAATAAAACTTGCATTGTATTTGCCTTTATGTTGTAAAACTTCATATTAATGTCAGGAAATCGTATTTTTTACTGTTTTTAAAACAACAGTTAAACCGAACAAAATATATGTATCTCAATTTCCTGACATGGATAAATAAATATTTTAGTGCACCAATTTAATTTATCGTAGCGCAATAAAGTAACAAGTGAGCTTTGTAATTCGATCTCTCCTATATCGACATGCTTTGTATATTTTTTTACGTTTCCGAATTAATAAAAAAATATATTGTTTCAGGATAAACACATACCAACTACATTTCCACAAATTGTCGGTGAGTACATTTTATTTAAATTATTTTATAACCATAACTACATTGCCTGAAGAATCAAACATAATAATGACTGAAAATCTGACCAAATTACAATATAGTCCTATGAAAAATTCATTCGCATAAAAATATATTTAGCACATAAATTCATAAACTTTGTCCGGATAACTGTCTCGATCAAATTCAACAAGATCTCGATATAAAAATTGAATTTGGTGTCTCTGTCGAACACTAAACATTTTTCTGATTCCCCATTTCTGTCTTACACGTATGGTGCTGTATGTATTATACAGTTTTGACATATGAACTCAGGGACAACGCGGCGTCCGATCTCGATCCGTGTGCGGCATGCTATCAGGATAAATTGAGCCCCCTATATGCGCGCTACCAGTGAATGTGATATTTTTTATATTTGCATTTTTATTCTATTGGTCTCTCCTCGTGGCAGTAGCAGTAGCAGTCTCAGTCGCCGCTTCGGTTCGTTATTCCGTCGCAGTTTTTTTTTAAAGTGATTTATCCATACATTTTGACGCGCTTTCAACAAACGATGCTTGGCATGGCATGTGTGCGTGTGAAATTAATCCTATGCATAAAAATGTCTATCAGTGGATGTATTCATGAATGTATGTGTTTAATTATATAGAGCAATGTGGTCAGGAAGCCAATTCTACATCATCTTATGATAAATAGTATATGGACTTGACGTCAATAGTAAATCTAATACTAATTATTCTATAAATATAATTCAATTTGCTTCTTCTTTAAAAGCTATTATACAAGCAATAAATTGTATTCTTTATCCCCATAACACAAGCGATTGAGGTAAAAATAGAACTCTTTGATTTTCACACCAGCGAATTTGCACATCGCACGCTCAACGTGACGTCATCCATATACGTCAACATATCAAACACTATTATCGACAGTGAAAAATAGAGAATATTTTATATTTTGTCAGTTGATAAATAAAGGAACTAAACGAAATTGAATATATCATCACACTTTTTACTGTGTATACAATATATATATATATATATATATATATATATATATATATATATATATATATATATATATATATATATATATATATATATATATATATACATATATATATATATATATATATATATATATATATATATATATATATATATGTATATATGTATATATATATATATATATATATATATATATATATATATATATATATATATATATATATATGTATATATGTATATATATATATATATATATATATATATATATATATAATTTTGAGCGTCTCTAAGACAAATTCGAAGTATTGTGACGATAACGCCTGTGTTTGGTCCATGAAATATCTTTTGTTGAGTTTTTTAGAAGCGATAAATCAGAATGAATTTAACGGGTTGCACCTTGAAACTTGCTCAGGTATTCTTTGAAAATACGATTAATCGTATTTTTTTGTCGCTGTGACCGGTTCCATTCTCAAAAGTATCTGTGATTGATTCGATTTGAGAAAACAAATGAAGAGAGTATTGTATGGCCTAGTGCGCTTGGAGAAGATGACATTGACATATTTACAGTCGAGTGGACCGACGCGAATCATGTCAGTATGAATGGGGTTGTTGAAGAAAGGGGTTATTGACATATCGATGTGGTTACGAGGCTGTCATTGACGACATACGTCATTTATTTGAAGCGATGCGAGCTAATGCTGCATAAAACCGAACTCATTGCCACATCACTGAACGCTGCTCTATTCCAGTGTGTCTTTATTATCGCTTAAGTCAGCTATCTCATTTCAGTGCTTAAGCACAGCTTTATTTGATCCACAAATAATACAAGTCAAATAAATTATTGTTATTAATTGATAAAATATAGTGAAGATGTGAATGTAAAGTGTTTTCTGCCACCCCACATGTTGGGAATAGGCATTAAGTTATGTATGTATGTATGTATGTAAATATAGTAATAGCAAGTTGTTTAGTTGAATTAATAAGTTACCAGTATCGACTTTTGACGCAAGCTTAAGCGTCCAACTAGTTTTGTATGAAGCTTCAGTGATTAGTTTTCTGATTTGTATTGGAATCTGAATGTGAAGGATCAATTTATGTAAAAGTTCTGCAACTATGTACATATATCTATAACGATGCTCATGGCAGATAATATATTAACGAGCAAGAAGCTTATACTATTTTATATATCTCAGACCTAACGCAATATAATTCTACATAACGAGCAGTTGTAGGTAAAACAAACTTTAGGGTATCCTAAACTTTAGCATGTGTACTTCAATATTCCTCATTATTAAATTTAATAAAACTTTAGTAATTATATTCGCAGTTATAACTCTTTCAATGCGATTATTAGTTAATATATATATATATATATATATATATATATATATATATATATATATATATATATATATATATATATATATATATAATTTTATTTGAATAAAGTACTACCTACTTCAAATTGAGGTTTCAATAAAAAATCTGGATACTTTTCAATACACAATGCCTTGAATTACCCCGGACTCCTCTGCTTTTACGTATATGTAGTAAAAACAGAAACATTAGATGTAGAAGTACCAACTTGAATTGGCAATACAGTACATTTCTATTCATTTCGCGTGAAACCACTTACAGCCTCGTTTAAGTCCTCTACGTTGCTCTATGGAGGTAGTAGTATGTATACCCACCTATACGGTTTTCAATGATCACGCCTTTTATATCCTCTCATTCCACTTGCTCCAGCTTCCTCAAAGAGTGTATACCTATGTTTATTTTTTTGTCCCTTTTGTGCGAAAGCGAACTCGTTTAGTTGCTGAAGAATTTCCAGGTAGTTCCTATTTATTTTTATTATTAATGCTGTTGCTTGGTAGAGGGTTCCATTTGTAAATTAAAAGAATCAAAAAGTCTGTAACGAGCAGGGTACTTTTTTTACGTTTACCTCAATTAAACTTAGTGGTGCGGCATTTAAGAGGCCAAGGATTTTAATTTATATTCCTTTGGTAAACCGACACTTATGCTTTACATATAGAAGGTTTTAATTTAAGTACACATCTATTGTTTTATAAGTTTAAGAACTATGGTAAAACTTATTTGAAACCATATGCAGAAATATACTAATATTTTTTACTTTCTATAATGAACTTGCTTCAGAATAATTTGATAAATAATTAATTAGCTATTGTAAATATAGTCAAAATTCAACTTATAAAATATATAAAAAGCGATGCATAATTAATTTTGATATAATAAACATTGAAATAAACAACACATAAAAATCTATTTATTTATTAAAAATATATAAAAAACTAATATGCAATTTCGATTTAACGGCAACTATATATATATATATATATATATATATATATATATATATATATATATATAAAATATATATATATATATATATATATATATATATATATATATATATATATATATATATATAATGTTGCACTAAAGTATAATGTTCGCTTTAAAAGAAAATGGCTTCAATATTTAATAACGTAAAACTAAAGTTTTCAGTATCAAAAAATATATGAAATATTAGGCAATAAATATAAGAAAATAATTTAAAGTTTTATAAGAGCCATTTATGAAATTTATTTTCCCTTTAACATAAATTCTTTATAATACTCTTAAAACCATACAATAAATAAAGTGTTTTTGACTTATATTATTTTTAAACTTTTTTTGTACGATGTTACTTAGTAAAAAATAAATGTCACGTGGTTAGTTTATGATGAACGACGGTGACTAGATTGCCAAGTAATCATCTTGTAGTTGTAGATGTAATTTTTATAATTTTTTGAGCGTAAGCCAAGCGTTTTGGATTTCAACACTTGTAAAAGCGTCTTCATTTTTGACACAAATCATATTGCTATTTTATTTGATTGAAGTATCTAGGTTTCGCTTCTCATTAATCGTTGCGTGATGCGGTTAAAATAAAATAAAATGGATGGAAACCTTGAGAGACTATTTTTGGAATTCATTAGAGTAAATCACACGCACCTTTACGTATTTTAAACTTAACTAATAATGAATTTTATGCAAAACAACTCAAATATATATTTTCTATATATGTATGTATTTTGATTTGATATTATAACTTATTTATTACATGTCAGTGCACAAGATTTTTATTTCAATCTCTATTTCGATAAAATCATTTTAAACTTGATTGAACTTTTTTTGTTAGATATTTAAGGGGCACGTATCGAAGTTTATTACAATCGCTACGTTGCGCATGAGATTTCCAAATAAACTTTGATGTTTGTAAGATGTAAAGTAATATATTTTTGTGCTAGAATATAAAATATTACTACATAACTTAAATAAAGAAATTAGATATGCACTTATCTGCACAATTTCTATCTCAGTTTCTCTTTGGTATAGTTGCTGGTAATATTAGAGTAAATATCATCATACTACAAAAGTCAGTAATTGTCGCATTAGTAAAAGAGTAATGATAAACCAAGCTAAACTCGGCATTCCGTCATTTTCCATTAACTTTGAGTGACAAGAAATTAGTTTGAAAGCAATTTCAACTTCATATTACCAAATAGGAATTCAAAATTCATATCTTCAACATTGTGTACATTTTAGCATAAACCATATATCTACACTTATAAGCATTATACTAAGTTAGCTACTAAGTTTTCAACTATAACAAAACGCATGCGCGTATTAAATACTCAGAATTAACACAATTCACTAATTTCGCTTAACGTCGACTATTTTGTATTTTAACGTTAATTTTATAGTTTAATGAATATGAGTAGTTTTAGTCTAGAATTTCCGTGCAATCAATAAAATCAATATGCCGAGAAATACGAAATCCGAGTCAACAGATTACCTCCATAGCTATACCGTACGCTCGCAATTACCTACCTAGTTTCTGTATGGACTTTAAGCAGACACGGATTAACAAAATTTACTACCTAACATTAGCAACTTTAAAAACATCGAGTCTCACATTTCTAAGTTTCCTACACCTACGTCGTTATTTACATTTACGTATAAAAGTTTTAATTCTAGCATAAATTAGGTCGATAAACACACATGGTTTGTATCACAAACAAGTATATTTATTTTAGCATTAGGATAAATAGATATTTGCGCTGACGCTAAGCAATTTTTTTCATGCGCTTAGTTGAAATATGTGATTCAATTCGATTTAAAATCGATACACTGCTCGGCTTGTTTGACCACGAAAAATATTAAAGTAAAATAAAACGTGCACATACTTTGAATGATTTATTATATTTTGTGCGATGACGTATATACATAGACGTTTGCTGTTCACGAAAACAGGATAACGCTATACAAAATCACGTATGATATAAAACGTAGATTTTTTTTTATGAAAATACGTTTTAACATTTGAACTGTGTAACTCAAGCGTTGTATCCATTGTACATACTATGATTTCGTTTTTTCTTATTTATTTATTTATTTATTTAGTATCAATTGTATTTATATTTTGACGTTTTGTGAGTGTAAATAAGCTTCATTAATTTGTCAACACATTGTTAAAATATTTTAGTAATTATACAATACACGCATTTTTTAAAGTCATCAAACCTTTCTACAAACAACCGAATTCTATTTTGGTCCATCAGTACATTATTGAGGAAAAAAAATATTTGTTTTTCTTCCGTCATATTTAAAACAGATTAGCTGACAAAAATACATGATATACTACGTTGCGTCGTTGAGTACATAAAAACATTAATAATTCGTAGTTCTGTCAAGTTTCACAAACGTCATTCGATATAAAATAAAAATAAAAGGACCTCATCTCAATAGTGTTTTATTATTCAACTCTTGCAAAAAGCGCTACCGATAACTTTTCAATAGGCGTATTTCATCTCAAAATGGCTGATTAACAATTTAAATCATCGCTACACGAAAAAAAAAAACTTAAATTGAAATTGAACTGTTATTAATAATTTGTTAAAAGTGTTATTAAATATGTATATATTTTAGTAGAAATCTTAAAATTAGTTATGTTTATACAAAATGTCTTTAAGGAGCGACTTATAATCCTTAGTACACTACTAACTAGAGCCACTAACCACTGAGTGGTAACGTGTACCTTATTGTAAATGCAGGATACTGCGGTGTAATTGCATTGTGGATAAAAGCTCAACTTAACCAGATGTGTTTCGTTATTAAAGACAAGGATCGAAGCAACACTTGAATTGCTTCGCTGGTAGTAAATGTGCATGTTCTATCGAATGTAAGCATACACATCTAGACAGGTTTATGTACTAGGAAACTAGATCTCCAATATGGTAAATAACATCACGATCTATTGAAATTCATATCACGGAATTAATAAGACACCTATATAAGTTTGACCCGAGCAGAAGTTAGGCTTATCTTCGCATTTCCATGTGTCATTTTCTATATTAGATTATATGAGCCATAGAACTTTGTGTTGTGTAAGTTATTAACGATGTTTGTTTATATTTTAAAATTTTATACTGTAATGATTATGGTTTATTATCAAATTACTTTTAAAAATCCCTAAATCTTTGATATGTACGACGAATAATATTTCTTAATATAAAATATATTAAAAAATTAAATATCAATAAAGCCCTGAGATTAGTTCGTCCCTTTAAGGATAACAAAATATTTACTTTCTCCATTGATACAAGTATTATTGAAGTATGTCAATGTTTAACTAATTTAATTAAAAAGTTGAAATGGTTGCCTTATGTAGTAAAAAAACTAAAAAATATGATCAAAAAAATTAATGTTTTCGTACGTCAATCACATCAACGAAAACCAAACGAATCTACAGCAAAAGAAATCGAAATACAGAAAAAGTAATAAATTTAAAACGAATGTGTATTCCCACAAGTCAAGCCATCAAATTATTCAATTCATTGAACATTAGGGTCACAACGAAAAGAAAACAGAGAAAGCCCAAGAGTATGAGGGAAGGGGTATAACTTTTTATATATCATAAAAGTGTCAATTCCAGAATCGATCAAAGCTTCTAGTGAACAGAACCGCCGATATCAGCGTTTGCTATCAAACACCGTCAATTCGTTGTTAGCTTCGAACAAAATACTCATGATATTGACAGTAAGCTGCACTTTTTGTATCTTACGCCGCTAACACACTAGAGAGATTTTCTAGGGTGAACTGTCCGTTCTGAAAAAGAAAACAATTCCATTACTACAAGCCCAAACATATAAAATCTATATTGTTCATTGATTATTAAACTATCACTATTTTGTATATTATTACATCGATGTTAGTATCTTCTCCAATTTTATATTTTACATATTCTGTAAATTTAGTTATTTATCTATAGTGTTATTTAGAAATAATAATTACATAAAATAATGGCGTATATCTTATTATTACACCTATGTATATTAGTTATTTTTATACGAGTTAATAAATAACTTCCAACATAAAAAAGAAGATAAAGCATTGGAAACGTGGATGGCACGCCATGAATTTGAAAAATATTTGACAATTTAACGTTTGTGAGTTTTTATAGAGAGTTGGCCGGTTAGTTCGCCGCGAGTGCGCGATAACTTGTTTCAATTCCCACCGGTTTCGTGGAGTTCATTCCTGCTGCTGTTTGCCCTGGTAGGCAGTGTTGTGAGCAGAACAAAATTCACCCCAGCGCTTTTTAAATCTTATTTACGGATGCTTCAGAGCAACAGGACCGGCCTCAAGGGAAATTTCAGTCTTTAGCAGACATTGATTTTTCATGATTTTCTTTGCGATTTGCTTTATTACGCCAGTTGGCTAGTTGCAGATTTTATTGATTTCTGTAGCACGCTGATATTCAAAACTAAATTTGACTTGTGGCCAAACCATAAAATAACTCACTCCATTTACCCATAACAATTTGACACCACTCAAGGTTATGCACAAATTTAGGAATTCTTTCATTTACTAAAAATATTCCTCATATGTTACAAACATCATTGATACTCATTAAAATCAATTGATTAATAAATTATAAACTATAGTTGTTAGTTTGTTCTTTTTGGAAATATACTTAAATATTTTTAATGAAACGATTATAGATTTAATAAGTTATTTACCTTTTTGTACGTGTAAGTCATACGAAACTTTTAAACTTTATTTTCTGAGTTAAAAGTTTTCATTTTATACATAAATAAATTATTATTTCATTTTATTTAACTTCTGTACACTCAAATAGGTTTAACTGTTAATCGTATCAAATATATTTTTAAAAATCAATTTAAATGCAGCTAAATCGACACATTTAAAAGCTACGGAAGCTCAAGTGAACATATAACACACGCCTAAGGCCAATCCTGATGCTATGAATCGTATAGCAAACGATTTGTTCTTACGATACAAGAAATCCAAATAGGCGGACGAATAAAATAGTCATGGAAAGAAACATTTCGCTGTATCGAATTCAGGTTCAATTCAATTTACTTCTTTTGACCGAAACTCGAAAGTCTACGAAATAAATAAATTTATTTAATAAATCACACCCATAAAAACACCTCTAAACCAAACCATCATTTATTTCAGTAGAAACAATTATTTGTTTATTTAACGATTTAAATATCTATTCATAATTATTTTAAACGTACTAATTAATGATTTTTTTTTCATTTATTACCTTTTATACTCAGTGCATTCCATATAAATATAGCGGATTACAAAAACTAGAATTGATATTTGGGCACTTACCCAATACATCTAAATAAAGATAAAGTCCTATTTTTAAATCCAAATTAAAACCAATGTGTTTTGATGGCTGTCGCTACTGTCAGAGGCTTCGTTGCTCAAAGATGTTTGGTAATAAAAGTCACAGAATTCTCTGGTCTATTTCTATCCTCCGTGTTTCTTGTTTTGTGATCGTTAAGTCTTTTTCAATTATAAAAATTGTCATTTTAAAGCTATATCAAAATTATTGTCTTTAAAAACTAAGACGCCACGAAAACTGTTAGTGATTTATAAAAGTTTATAAAATGTTATTTTGGTCTTTTTGGCTATACAAAAGTATATTTTTAAAATGTGCTATATACAACGTCACATCCGTTGGAGGAAGTCAGTTTGGATTAGTTTCCAGTCAAACACCTGAGCTACGAGTGGTTGTGACGGCGATTCTACTAGGAAATCGATAAATTGGCTTTTATATGGTTTTCAGCAAATAAATTGCATCTTAGAAATTTCCGGATTGTAGTTATTTCGTAACGATACTATTTTTCCTCGAACGACTTTGCTATTATAACAAATATATGATATATCTAAAATATTACTTTGAATCATAAAATATGTCTCGGATAAAATGTTTATTCTATACAGATAAAATTTAAAAATATTATTACATTAGAAATGAGCAGTTTAATAATCAGATTGGCGTATGCAGTTTCACTGCAACTTAACTTTTTTTCCTCATTCAAAATTCTAACTAAGCAATCCATTATATCGTGTATATACATGTAGTTTGTTTAAGATAATAATAAATAAACTTCAGAAGCAACTGCAAACAGATTTAATGTTGCGTAAAAAAGCCAATGATGAATGTACCGAAACATCATCGTTCAGCGTGCACCGAAAATAAGTATCATCATTACGGTAAACGCCAAGAAAGTAGTAACGTTATTTTTACGTAGGCGCAAAATACATAAATACATATATATATATACATATATATATATATATATATATATATATATATATATATATACATATATATATATATATATATATATATATATATATATATATATATATATATATATATATACATATATATATATATATATATATATATATATATATATATATATATATATAGATATATATATATATATATACGACTTTTAAATGCCATCCATTATCTCAAATAGCTAATGAGTATAGTTTAAAAAATTTAAGTCATTCATTCATGAATAAATATTTTTAGTTACAACCAACAAATTTAGTATAATTAACCTTTTTTAATTAAATACTTTAATTTCCTTAGTGATCAATGTATTTATTAAAAATAAATAATATTTTTTGAAATCCATCTTATAGATGGACATTATAATGGTAGGGTAGCACGAATTAATGCTAATACTGATCTCATTTTTCTATTATAAATTTCTTTACGCAGGTTGCGTGGCGGTATCGCCCACAGCAGGTTTTTTTTCTTTTCCTCAATTTCTCATCGTCTTTTTATTTGTCGATATATATTTGTACTGTGCGAACCGAACCATCTGGTGAACTCTGCCATCATCGCTTCTCCGATCTTACTATCTGTTCTCAGGAATAGAAATTAAAATCCTTTGTATTCAGCTAACGCTACATTTACGAATGAAAGCGCCTAGGATTAAAAACTGCTCGTCTCCAATAATTACTTTTCTTCGTCGCGTTCATCGTCTGTTCTCTTGTTTCAGTTACGTTACGTCAATTTGATAATTAATTATACCTTTAGCACTATATCTGCTTTGTGCGATGCACAAATTATGAAATTCTAATTAATTAATATCAATATAGATTACACATTTTTAAATATTATATTGCGCCACAATTAAACCTAAATTATAAATGAGAGTAATATATAATGCACCGAATACGCCTCCATATTATTATTACAAATTGTTTACGCTAATTCATTATTGCCTGTAGAAATAATTAAAAGATACGCAATAAACAAATAAAAATAACATAACCTACAGATCTAAATATGCACAATTTATTTTCTTGTTGTTTTATCTTTCTGTAAGCGAAAAATATCAACCCACGATCAGTGTTTTAGCTCTAAACTACCATTGACTGTGTAGTATCATTATTCTGGTGTCGTCTCTGCCGAGCCTATAGGATCAGTATAGCTTTTATTGTCAGCGAAAAAATAGTACCAGGCACATTGCGAAAACAGAGGTACAATTATGGATATAAAACATAGAATACTTGACAAATTAGTTCAGTTACAAAGTTGATTCATTTCTAAATTTCCAATTACGAAATACGAATATAAATATTATATAAGTTGTAATTTTAAAAAGCACTAGATATTTTTTTGAGTTTGAGTGAATTGTGAGATTATGGCTCAGTACAAAAGCAGTAAATATAATTTTATAAATTAAACATTTTCTCAACGATGCAGTAGTTCATTTCGGCAATTATTCAACGTCCTTGAAAGTACTTAAAACGCAAAGCTAACCAATAATTTACATGGCATATATTTCCACACAAAATATGGAAATTGAGGTTCACTACTGTATATTATAAATACTAAATCTTGCATTCTCCTCATTTACAAATCTAGTTTCGGACACAATAGAAAAGTTCCTGTAACTAATTTCCGTTTTCATTTTCCAACTTTACAGAATACACTACTTATATTATATATTTAATTGAGGTCATTTTCATGATCAAAATATTCCGACACATACACAATATATTGGAAGATATAAAATTCATATTGTTTCATTATACTCGTATATATATATATATATATATATATATATATATATATATATATATATATATATATATATATATATATATATATATATATATATATATATATATATATATATATATATATATATATATATATATATATAATATATATATATATATATAATTTTCCTTGCAACCTGTAATAAATGATGGTTGTTATCCTGGTTTTTTGTAATTTTCTATAGTGTACAAAAAACATTGCGTATTACGTAAAATAAAAATTTATAAAAAAGATCAGTGTTGAAGTTTTGCTTGGCGTGTAATTTTTTTATATTTCTGCTTGACACTTTGGTAATCTAACAAAATAAAAAAATAAATGGTAAAACCGATCTTATTTCACATGAAAATGTCACCGAATGAACCATCAGTCTCTGTCGTACCTGGATATTTTATCGTTAGTTCTCGCTGTTTGTTTCACATACCCGTGTCGCTCTAGAATAATCAACCAGTACAGAAACAAACTGTATTATATAATCATTTTGACATTTCTGTTTACTAAATATTCACAACATATAAACACTATGATGTTTTGGAATTTACGACACATTTGAAACTAAAATGGTTATTCTGTCAAAACATATTTGTTGGTTTTTATTATTTTGTTTTTGTGTTAAAATATGAAACTATAAAATATTATGCATTTTGTCGAAGTAAATAATACTATTTTTCCATATCAATAGCAAATATTTCTCGAGTTGAAATTGCTTTATTTATAAGAAAGATATTCTTACAATAAAGTGGCATTTTAGTAATGATGTAACTAACATGAAATGACAATATTCTTAAATGATATTCGTACCAATTTCTTCTTCTTGATCTGAAAAGGATAATATATGCATTGAGGATAAACAGACACTAAAGTACTTAGTATGCAACAAAAAAAAACACAAATAAACACTTAACTGAGAATATAAAGATCAATTATTAACATTTGTGTTATAAGATGAGCCTCCACACGATTCACGTATAGTTACATACCAAAATATCAGAAAAAGTATATAGATATATGTAAATCTCTGGATTTAACTGTAAATCATGTGAATATATCAACGGTAATAAATTTTCTGCGAGATTTTCTCGGATTTATGTTTTCAAAATTGTTAATTACGTAATAAATTAATTAAAATGAATCTCTGGGGGTCAATTAATAATTTAACTCCCTAATTATATTGCGACGTACACTATATGAATCCGTTCCAAATGTTATTTATTATCACAAATAAAATCTCATTTACGTAATGCCTTGCGTATTCGTAAATTCACTTAATTTAATCACTTCTATACGACAAAGTGAATAATTAAATCATAGATATTTCAGTAAAGCATCAATTATACTTGTACGTGTTTATTTTAAAATATTACAAAAAGAATAACCGAAAGTTAAGGAACGAATTTTATAATTTACAACTTTAACAATTTTGTTAGAATATTGTAAAATGGATATCAAAACATAGTCCTAAAAGTTAGGATATGGTTTTGGAACAAGAACGAGATTGAGCACCGGTGCGGGGGTGACAGAGAAAGAGAGGAAAAATCGAATGAAAACTTTTTCGAGTATTCAAAGTAAAACTGGTTCAATGAAAAGCTCCCTTTCTCCGCATGGAAAGCCTGCGTGAATTAAGGATTAAGCCCTCATAAAAGTGTGTAGAGAATCCTGGCAATGCATTCGAGAGTACTTAAGCACCCAGCACCAACCGATATTAGAAATCCTGTTGCTTGGCTCTGTCCTCCTCGCGCTTGTGTTACCCAAAGACGTCAGAACAAAGATAGATGTATAATATCGGTGAAAAGTTGGATCGTAATATTTTCTACTCAGGACCTCGACTTGTTTACGAAAGTATGTGCATAGCTATAGTTTGTTTCATCTAGATACTGAAGGGGCTTTAGTCAAATGATTCAGTTTTACTCATATTGGAGTATATTTCATATTTTCAGAATTGCAAATATACAAAAAATGTATGTTTAGTTTCGACAACAGAAATTCCTATTACTTTTATTTTTAATTATATATTTGGATTGTGGAAACTTTACGTAAATGTGAATTATATATAATAATTTTCTATTTTGAGATACTTAAAGTATTTTTATTAGTAGGTGCGCAAAAAGTTAAAGTGAAGAATTATTAATAATTAAATTTAATTAAACTGGAAATCCTAGAAATATTATCATTTCAAAATGAATAATTTCAACTTGCGAAGCCATTCCTTGCAGCCGCTCTATTCGCTCTTAATATATTCTATGTATCAGCTCTAGTAATATGATTATGCATCACAGAACTGGTCCACTGTAGATTCAATTAATATCTAAGGAAGTACACTTCGCAGTCATATGTTACGTTTGCAGTGCATTTATATCTGTTTTCTTGGCGAACAGTTGACATACACTAAGAAATGTTCCTACCTGTGCTATTATTAATACCTCCATGCTCAGTACTATAGCACATCAAAACTACAAAATTTACGCCGCTATTAAATTAACTAACTATATATTTTTTTTTTTTTCGCAACTAACTCCTATTTATTTTGCAATTGAAAACAATTCATTCCGTTGATTTGTTTACTGCGGCAGTCACTGTCAAAAATGTTAAATATATTCAAAGCGAGGTTAGTAATTAACGGTGACTAACAAAAAGTTATATAATCTTCAAAATAATTTTAACCAAGTAATGAAAATTCTTGCAAAATCTTCTTCGAATGTTTATTATATGTATATGTATATTATTTTAGTTATCGTTCTAAATCTACTTTTATTTATTTGTAAATATAATAAAAATTAATCAATTTAGAAAATTGCATGCTTATATATTTGAATTCGCAGAATAAAGAACAATTAGGAAATACGTTATATCTTCATTAGTTCAACTAAATTTAAATTTGGAAATAAAATAAATTTTATTATATATTTTTAGTTGTTTATATGAGGAAAACAGTAAAATTGTTTATGCAAAGTTTAACAATTTATTTTTGTTAGTATAATTTATTATGCTACACTGTTTTCTGAATAATAAAATAAAAGTACTTCAACGAAGAAATTAAATTATTTTTGAGCCAACAAAACGCGTTGGTACTTAAAATATGCATATTCTAATTTCCATGTGTAATAATTAAAGATTTATTGACTCATTCCAAAGAAACAAATAAATTTCATTATTCGCACATATATTTTAACAAAAATTGTTAATGATTATTTTGGGAAACAACAACACACTTATATAAACTACATTTTATTCCTAAATATTGGATTGAATTAAATATGTAGTAAATGGTGTTTAGCTCACTGATACTTCAATACATAGTTTATTTTTTTCAAATAGGTGTAGTAAAACAAGTTGTTTAAGCTTATTTCGAAAGATCTTTCAAGTTTAATGAGCATTACTTTATACTAATGTAAACTTCTTCATCAATAAAATACATTTCTGGTAGCAAACCTCTAACTAAACATATCGTTCGTCTTTCGCCGACTCATAAATTGGTTGGTCGTAAAACCAGTAGTAGTAGTAGGTACTTTTAAGTTTTAATACTCTTTTTTCATATTCTTTCTCACTTAAAATCTCTAGTGAACATATATATAATTTATGATCAAGATTACTGAACAGGTAGTAGAATAAATTTAGAATATCTATTTGCACTATGTCCGTGATGACGTCTTCATGTTGTATATGGCTCTGTGTATAAACTAGACTTATTTACAGTTAGATTTTCGATCTCTAAGAACAATTAAAAGTAGACATAAAAACTGTTTAAGTATTAAAAAAAATTACCATAAGCTTTTTAGTAATTTAAATCAGTGCTCCACTGGTAAGCTACATAAATTCAAATGTGAAATATTTACATACTTAAAATTACATTTCTTGACAATTTGGCCTGTGTGAGTTAGCGTTGAAGCAGACAAACTGAACCTAAACGAACTTCCGGTTTTTGTGGTTTTCCACAATGGGTATGCTCAGAAGAACATCATATCCGGTCACATAACATACATATAATAGCAAAAGCATTAATACGAATGTGTTTTAGGAAAGTGTGAGCATGCGCTGAATGTAATATAAATGTATTATAGTTGGAATACTCTTTGCTGACTTTGTTAATTTTACGGTGGGTGATGGCGTGGTGCAATGTTGTTCCAGCTTCAATTCTAAACGAGCCCAGAAATGCATTTCACGATTTTAACTTTGAATTATGGTTGTTAAGTTGGCAGTCGCGGATTTTCGCAGTTTAGAGCTCTCGGTACGGTAACGTCAAACAATACAATGTTTAAATTTCATACCTTGTATATATGAATAAAGTTTCAGTATGTATGCCAAGTGGAGGCAAATTGGCTGAGTTAGTAATTTAAATTAAATCTCTATGATGCTTACTGTTAAGTGCTTTCGAAAGAAAAGAACACTAGAAGTTATACTATGTATCTTTATTCTAGAATTTTCGTTATTTTACGAATGTTGTTATGAAATCTCATTTAATTTAGATCCACTCCACAAATAATAATTCTCTTCTTAGTTCTTATTAGCTACTAAATTTTATATGCGTCTTAGCAGACGACACTTTCTGTATTTTCTCATTGGAGAAAGATTTTGTGAGCTTAAATGAATTAGACATATTTTCTTTTACTGATTGATGATCTCTTCACTTCAATTGAAATCATTAATTTCGTTCTCATCAAACCAATATATCGGATCTCTATTAATATTTGTTGAACTCATTTCTAGATGAGTGATTCAACTGACTGTGGGATATGTTTTAATTGAAGCAGCTATATATTTATTTATGAATCACAACAAATGTCATTTTTAAATGTATAAAGTCCAGATTCGTTACTTTGTTTATTTCTTGCTTTCGTTAATTTCCTAAATGAAATGGGAAACTTATTAGGAATTGTCGAACAAACCAAGTTTCTGACGACTGCTTTTTGTCCGTTTTCTTCATGATATTATACTAACTTCATACGCCTGGTTTTAATTCAATATAGACTTCGTCTGGACTGTTTTGAATAGCTAATTTGTATCAGATATGAACGTTTTAGCACACTGCATACACAATTGTTTACGGATTGTTTTAAGATCGTAATTATTACTTAATACAATTTTTTATTGAAATCAAGAGAGAATAATCGCACTCCAAAACAGTAATTATACTAGCAATATTAAA
Source organism: Nebria ingens riversi (assembly GCA_018344505.1). NCBI lineage: Eukaryota > Metazoa > Arthropoda > Insecta > Coleoptera > Carabidae > Nebria > Nebria ingens. Next base: position 188,640 of record JADQWA010000677.1, read on the forward strand.
TATTTCTACCATATAGATTACACACCTTATCTTTGTAAAGGGTTAAGAACCGGGCATAAAATTTATGTAAAACCCAAATTAGTTTAACAAATTTTCCCCCAGAAAATCGTACTTTCTATAAACCGTATTTTCTCTGGTAGTTAAACGAGAAAATATATATATATATATTGTAGTCGTAAGAAGGGTGATTTTACAAAGTTAAGTGCAGGGAAATGTGTCAACACTACTACAGCGTACACCTTCATGTTAATATAGCATATATGACGCTATGTCCTTGCATAATGAAAGCTTTCGAAGAGAAGAAGAAGGGAAGATAGGGGTAGAATAAAGAGAGAATGGAGGAAGTGAGTGTAGTGTGCCTGATTATGGAACACACATCACACGTTACAGTCAGTTCGTGATCAAAGAGGACGTTCCCGACCTCAAATTCAACTTGGTCCCGATCTCTCAAATCTAGTTTGCAAACTTGACGCCGTTGCTCTTGTTTTGTTCCCTTCTCACCTTTGTTTTATTAAATTACATATGTCTGACCGCTCACTCAATTTCTGTCCTGGCCAGTGTCATATATGTATGTATGTATGTATGTATGTATGTACGTAGTTTGTACACAACTACTCCAACGTCACGTTTATTATACTCAAAACTAAATTTAGTTCACTTTGTCCGTATTATACAAATTCTATCCACGTTCACAGATTCATATACACGAAACATAAATCTAATTATTTTTATTTCCTGATTATTTTGAGATAATTTAATAAACTCAAATTACACTTCATAAATCTGTTTTATAGTGTCATATCAATACACTTTTATTATTAGAAACTCCGGATTGTGTTATATTAATATTCATTTCTTTAATCATAATATTTTTCGCAGTGAGTTTTTTTATCACATATGTACTACATCATAAAGTGATGTTTATTTTAGTTACTGTAAAATAATCTTTAGTTAAAACAACAATAAGATACTTTATGAAACTAATCCAACCAAAAGAACTGATTTATAATAGTGATTATTTTTGAACTTTAGAACATTTAGCAGTAATTAAAAATGTTGCATTTAAATTTAATTATAGTGTTTATATTTAAAGGAAAATTAGCAATTTTATTTTTTTAGTAGGTATACAAAATATTCGTTTCAATTTTGCGTAGTTTTTAAATGAGTTTGTTTTTCTTTTCCGGTGAAATTTATTCAGTTATGATAAAACATTCAATCATTATGCAAAACAAATGCCGTATTTAGTTTATTATTGCTCCATATCAGTTATGAAAATGAAGCAATTTGAATTGGAAAATTCTCGTCCGACGAGGCTTGATATAAAGCACAAGCAACAAAATAAATAGTCTGTATTACATTTTTAGGACTTTATTAATTTCTGATATACCTAGACATGTATTTAAATTTTGAAATGGTGCAGTATTTTTATGTAATAAAAATATCATAAAACTATGTACTACATAAACAACTAAAAATTATTGTTTATTGACTACCATAACGGGTGATAACTTTTCATCACTTAATTTGTTTGTTGTATATTAAATATGTGTTTACTAGCAACAATATGTGATAAATATTTACATCGGACTGCACTTAATTTTGTCTTAAATGTATCCAAATAAAATCTTATACATCTAATATATTTGCTACCAAAAGATTTTATACATATTTAGATGCTAAGAAGTGTGTTTGAATAAGTTCATTTATTTTTGCAGCATTATGCTGCCAAACAAAACAATACGTCATTCACTGCTTTATTTCTGTCATTATAGCTTATTTTTCAGTGTCAATTATTTAGTGATTGATTAATGAATATGGTTGCGGTATTAACTTTATTTCACAACAACTGCAGCCTAAAAAAACAATTATAGAAATAATTAAACAATTTATAACAACCGTCAACACTCCCAAATTAACATTTGAAATATATTGCAACATATATTAATCATACAGAATAATATTTTAAACGATTATTCGTACAATAATAACTGATTTACTAAAATAAGCTAGAAACTAATTATAATATTCACATTTACCGCTGAATTTTACTCTTTTTATTTGTATCTAGTAAAGCAACTACATAAGAGTTTTTTTTTCGTTTGATCAATATAAATTTTAAATTAAATAGTTCAAACTATTTTAGCATAGGCTGTCGCAATTGTCAAGGGAAAAAATTATCGTACGCTGTCCGAATTGAAGCACATGTTACATTCACAATGAGAGGTAAATACTACTACAATTTACATGATTTTATTGGAAAATGTCAGCAGTAACACAGCGGTATCAGCTGTCATTTTTTTTTGTGGAGAGCGTTCGAAACTGTCACTGTATTAAAAGCATATAATATATAACATATTAATCAATATATATATATATATATATATATATATATATATATATATATATATATATATAAACTTTTAATCTTGATAGCGAACGGCTGGGATACGTATTTTATACGTACCATATAAAAAGCTTTGATTCAGCTTTAAATTTGTGTTTTCATCGTTTGGTTTTTATTTTATTTCTCGTTTATTTTGAAAAAAGGCTGTATCGAAAAGATATAAACTCTTTTTGCTTCTAGTAACAACCCCATACGCAAAGCCAGCTTGTATACTCAATTCCAGTAAATCACTACGGTGATCCATGGATTTGTTCTATACCACCAAAAATATATATATATATATATATATATATATATATATATATATATATATTTATATATATATATATATATATATATATATATATATACAGTCTTCGAACCACTTCTGTTCAGCCTTATTCAAAGATTTTATTTTCATTTTTTACTTCTTTAGAACTTTGAAGAACGAAACATCACGATAAAATATATCATTAAAAAAAAACATACACACTTTATTATATTTTACTGTTACATATAAGAAAAACTAGAAAAGCATATTTCCCTTTTTTTTTATCGAATTTGTCAATATGTAATATTCCAGTAAACATCAAATAATAAATAGAACTATACAGATCTAAGTTGATCTCTTCTCATCCGAAATTCGGTAATTTTATTTTAATTGGTGTGAATACGACATCTTGATTCTATTAGCCACCACATTAGTTGCAAATGCGTGTACCAACTGTTACACAAACATACAAACCAGAAAAAGAAAAGAAAAACGAAACGATAAACGAAACCCCTAAGTAACTAAACCGAAGCATTAAGTATGTAATGGGACTGTTTTCCTCTAGATTCTTCGCAGTGGGATTCTTTTTATTCAATTTCGTGCGCGACACATAGCCATGTAACGTTTTAATATTAAACCAGAGCGTGGTATGCACGTGGCCTATTGGAAAGACTAATAATGCCCGGATTCTGTGGTACCATCTGTAAGTTATTAAAAATGATATAATTCCAAGGCGGTGTGTCTACACCGGGCCAATCACCGTACCGGTGTGATTAATTTAATATTGCAGCACAGACGGAAAATCCGTTTTATATCTGTAATTATTTTTATGGATTTCATTGTTTTGAATAAACGCCCTATTTTGTCAAAGTGAAATTTTCGTTTAGGGCTTATTTTATTTTATTTTAAAATTTAATTAATTTTGCTGTTGTAAAAAATATCAAGCTGCCTATACCTATACCAAGTCTCAATGGAGCAATAAACTTTAAAAATCTAACGTTTTAAACCTAGACTAAAAACGCAACATAAACTTAAATTTATGGTTATTGCCTTGCACCTTCCAGATTATGGTTTTCCAATCTCGATCCCTATAAAATGATACGATTACTGGAACGGATAATGTTCTGCTTCCTATACCTATATGGGTCAGGTGGTATGCTGATGATACTGGAATTAAAATCGGTTTCTGCAGTAAATATAAGGAGAGAGCCGAACGGTTTTAGAAAATTCTCGCAGCTTCTAATGGGGGAACTAAATGCACTAGGAAAAATGGCCTGACTACTTTTAAGTTGGACCGATCTGCGGCATTATTAGGTGTATTTCCCACGGGAGTCGTTACAACTGAAAAATTTCACATTTTTCTCTTTCAACACTGCCGTTTTTACCACAAGATATGCTTGAAGGGTAATTATTTATTTGAAACTTTCTAATTTTCCAAGTTAAGCCAACTAAATGCACTAATAACATAAAATGAAATTTGTGTGAAGTTATATAAATATTTAATGCAATTAATTATCACATATACCAGAACGATTAAGTAGATAATGTAGCATTAATATAAACGAAATATAATGAAAATAGTTTATTAGATACTTTGCAATTTTTAATATCTCAACGTTGTTATGTGTTTGTTGTAAACTCCTGGGGAAATTTTTATTAGTTTTCATATGCACTATCACAAGTGGCAATTTGTCGCTATACAAAATAGAACAAGGTTCGACATTTGATCATCTATTTTGTTGCTTTTAGTGTAATGAATTTACAATTTATAGTTGTAATATAAAATGTCTCTGCACGAAAAGTTCAATTTTCTAGATACTCAAGTACAATATTCATAAGATGCACATACTATAATAAATAAATTTATATATGTATATATATATATATATATATATATATATATATATAGTATATATATATATATATATATATATATATATATATATATATATATATATATATATATATATATATATATTTATTATAGTATGTGCTATCCATATTTCATTCCACATTCTTTACGTCAATTCAAAAATAACAATTTTCGAAACAATGTTATTGTCAAAATGACTAACAACGTATTCCTTTCAATATTTCTATGTGTGAAGGTATAATAAAAACAAAATATTTGTTTGTGCACTTTTAGCTTGATTTGTGCTATTTGAAAATTTTACAAGTAACTTTTTAAAGTTTACTACTTTGCAAAGTACCGGCGTAAATCTTTCCTAGTTTTTTTTAAGTGTTAGTCGCGTCGTGAACTATTTAAAACCGTGCATTTTATATAGAAAATTAAATAAAAATCGAATCGATAAAAATGTTTACCTAAAGTTTAAGTACATTTATTCCGTCGTTCAATATTTATGGTACATTAGAAATTTTAATTATTCTCAACCTTGACGGTATTGATTACATTTTTTAGATGGCTTTTTAATTTTACAATTACAATTGAAGTGTGTTTACTTTGACTTTTTAATTATTCGAATAAGACTTCACAAATACGTTTGCGTTTCCAGAAATCTTTTAGTGATGTATATCTTAATTATTTAAAAAAAAAACTCATATTATTTCAGTTTTATTGAGAGATTGTAAAGTAAACAGTAATAAGATATTTATTAAATAATATAATTTTCTTTGGGATGGACAGTTAATTAAATCTGTAAACTGTATATATTGTGGTATAGACACACGAGTAAATATAAAAATTGCCAAGGCAATTTGCAACTCAAACATATACACAATTAAAATATAACTTACTTGTATAATGGTTATGCGAACCACCGCCAGAGGTGCTGTTCGTTTTCTCACGTGGCGTAACTGATTCGTCTTCCGGTTTCATCATGTCGTCGTACTCAACTTCCATCGGACGTCGCGCACACACCAACACACGCCCAACCCCTCACGCACCCACGCAATCTCTCTCCGAACGTTTCTCTCAATACCACGCACTAATAGTATTGTAAAACTAGCTCAGTTTACGTTTGTTCGTTTTTTACGTGAGTGTACTACTATTTGGCGGAGGTGGAACTTGACCTTGGCCCTAGAACAATAATAATGTCATTAAACAGTGCGAAGAGCATCGTTTATGTTTTGTACAAGCGTGTTAAGTGATCATTACATTTACATTGCTCATTTGAATATTTAGGTATCCGCCAGAGCTAAATAGTGGAGGTGTTTGATTAAAATCTGTACAAGGTTTTTGAACTTAAAATACTTGAGTTTTTGGACGTTTTTCTATAAAATATAATTAATGAATGCGTGGTTGTGATAAGCAATCTTAAATTATAAATAGTTTTGCCATCAACTAGTTAACAAATTCATTCTAATTATTTTCTTATAACGTACATTTTTCTGATTCTTAAAAATCATTATAGAAACATTCTTTATTAAATTAATTAATGTAAGCAGCCAACGTAAATAGGAATGTGGAATATTCTACTGGAAAACTTTCATAGATATCCCAAGAAAATATATGAAAAGGAATTTTCTGTTGAAATTACTGCATTGCTTATAAATATGTATACTACTATATACAATTTAAATGTGCATATTGGTTATATTACAAATCTGGCTACTCTCCAAATTTCCTCATTATCTAGTTACAAACTCATACATATTTAAATATTTCGTTCATTGATTTTTAATGAAACTACATTCAAGATTACAATTCAATACAACTAATAACAACCCCATCCCCTATAGAAACATTCATGTTATTACTGTTCATGAAATATATATTAAACCAATCCCAACATTAATCAATTTTGGGCCACGAAATACAATTTGCCGAAATTCTTTCCCCGACTTCGTCAACGACGAAATACAATTTTGAAGTTTGCTATTATTTATGTATAGCCTCCAAATCAAGTTCTGTATGTTTGAATGGTTATCCTATTTAATTTCGGAACAATTACGTCAGGAATATTTCCCTTTTTATTATATGTTTATTGAATTTAGGCTCTAGAATTCTAAATAGACCTTAGCATAATTGAGAATATTCAAATATGTATGTGATATAATTTAGGTATATTTGATAATAAATTAGCAACCTGTTTGCGAAATATTTTTAATTCGTCTCTTGCTTATTGCGTATGCTGGTTTCGGTCTGACCCTAGCGTAAATCGTTTATCAACTGCGTGTCAAATTAAATTCGCTTCGTTTGATTTATTTTACCTACAGACCAAAAGAGTGGGTATATAAATAAAATATTTTATAATAAGAACTACCCCAAAAATTATTACGCATGATAAATTCATAATATCCGAACAGATATACCAGATTTTATGCGTACAGAATAAAGGAAACCGAACAATCCAGTCAAATAAAATAAACAACCAATTTCTACGTTATATATATTCTCTATTATATATTCCTTCATTGTAAATTGGAATCATATCTACGTTTCCCAGTGGCTATTTTCTTTGGATATTTATTATGCATAAAATGGAAGTTTCTGTTATGTATTACTCTTTAATATAAATTACTATTTATTTTATGCGGCTTTGTAATTACATTATATTTCTTACCTAGAAGAGAAAAGTTATTTATGTATATGTTACAACAAAAATAGTTATTAACTATTACTATAGAAAGAACAGTTCACAAAAATAGCTTTTGACCTTGAGGTGTGTAAAAGTTCGTTAGTTGTCTACGCCACCAACACTTTACATTCTCGCTCTTTCTTCTGCGTATCTCAATCTCACAGCTATAGTTTGAGGAATAAAAATTTATTAAATTATATTTGAAACAGAAACCTTTTCGGATGTATTAGGAGTAGACGTACATGTTCTTTTTATTATTTTCTAACGTAGAAACAATTGAGTCAAGGAGTGGAATGTTATCGACATTGCGAGCGAGCAAAAACGACTAAAAGTTATATATCAAGTGAAGTTTCAAAGACAATTCAAAAACTTTTGAACTGTTGTAGGTATGTTGCAACTCTGGATACACTGTTATACGTCAATGTGTCAGATATGAAATATTATCAATAATGTCATTTGTTGCATTTCGAATATATTTTAAGGGGAAAATATGAATGGAATGTTTCGTTTCTGATGTACGAGCTAATAAAATGTTGATAGGAATGTGTATTTTAATAATTTGCTAATGGAATTTATTTTATGAGACAATTTAAAGTTATTTATTATTTAAAAATATATAATAAAATTTCCATTCAAAGCTGATTGATTTAACTCGTCAACTATTAAAATAAAGTAGCTGATAAGAAACACGAGTTGTATATGCCTAGGCGTTTTTACAAGCAATAGCATAGATTTTAGTTATTTATAAAAATTAATACTTACTTTTCATTGTTTTTATTAAAATAACAACGAGCAACTTAATTGGTTCTAGATATGCATGATTCTATATAAATACACACTCGTATAAAAATAAAGAATTTGCTTGTACTCTATGCAAATTCATGATGTAGGTAGTATTGGTGCAACTCGTTTTGTTCAAAAACAGAGTATGCATGTATGTATGTAGTTCATATTTGCTCGTTTCAAACAATGCTATTCTTCAATTTGTGCATCTGATACCATTTGTATTACAAATGAAATATTCTAATTTCAAATTTAATTCAATCTTAATGCGACACTCTGGGAAATAATATCTTTTTTGAAATATGATATTTATTTTGCAAAATTGGTATTGCCCTGCTGTTCAATTTGATTAAATTCTATCCTGATGTATGAGTGCTTCCAGATAGCCATGGATATGACCGGAATTAAATTACATGCCATAAACAAGTAGTAATAGAAAAGCACCTTTAAGCTTTCGTACGAATAAGGCAGTAATATCAGTTTATTTTTATTATTATTTTTATAGTAGATGTAATAATGAGAGCATTTTTATATATTTTTTCACAAATGTAGATTTATTAATTATAATATAAATTACCGATAAAGTGATTATCAAAAATATCATTTATTTAGAATTGACAGTATAGAGAATTAATGAATTATAGTTTCTATATAATAAATTCAATTTACAATAAATTTAAACAAAATAGAAAATATTAATTAAACCACTTCTATTGTTTCAGTTTGTATAAAATATTTAAACGTAAAACGAAATTAATTACAAACAACTGCAAACAATAAACAAATATTAAAACATCAATCATCTCTCAAATAATGACACGAACGCCACAAAAAAAGCAAAATGACATCAAAATATTGGCAGGTATACAATTTTGAAAGTGCATTCAAGTTATTATAACGACTCATTTATGACAAATTCCACATATATGCGCAACCTCATCTATCTCAAGCACCACACAAGATTTAATATAGCGTTACCTATTTTTCAAGCGAAATATGACTCGATGCAAATGCGTCATATGTAATAAAAAGTTATGATATTGCCGTTTTGCCAAACAATATTTAACTATTAAGTGTAGTGTATGGATGATGTCTGTTTGGAAGTTTTCGTAATAAGCTTCTTAGTACGATAATAAGAAGTACTTCGTTCTGACTACACAGTGCACTTGTTTTTATGTAACTATGCCACACGCTGAGAAACTCTAACATCTTGACAGTGATGCATTTAAAGCTTACCAGTGTTTTCATTTGCATAAAGGGATCATTTTTAAAATAGGCATGAATGTTTATACTTTAAAATAGCGCGCAAAACTTTGTTATAAATAGTATAATTGCTTTCAGAATAACGTCATATACATAAATAGTGTTACTTTGTTATGAAAAATATGTAAGAAACACTTCTAAATTATTCAACGATAAAATATAATGAGTGATTTAATTATGCGAATTTCTATATATGTATATATATATATATATATATATATATATATATATATATATATATATATATATATATATATATATATATATATATATAAATATATATATATATATATATATATATATATATATATATATATATGTGTGTGTGTATATATATATATATATATATATATATATATATATTTATATTTATATAAATACAGTCGATCAGAATTAAATATTAATCATAATTATATAAGTAAAGAAAAAATGCATTGCAATTTTGTACCTTTTATTTGTTACTATATTCGTATATAAAAAATTAAACGTAGTTATTGCATGAAATTAGTAACTGTAAAAACAATATAAGTATATAAAGAATGTTTTCTTTTTTATAACAGTAATCATATGAAAGACACGCTCGTATTATAGACAAGCTGGCGTCAGCGTCACGCTATATATAGTGTAAAAGTCACGCTTATTTTCGATATCCAAGTAATAATTTCTGGAAAACAATGCAATCAATCACTCACCAGTGAACACGACATATTCATGAAATACACTGCGGCAAAACTTAAAATATTACTAGGTGAAGGGCCTGAGTGATTTGAGCAAAAACAATATCTTATTCCGTAAATGGGAAGCGACAGATTTAAAGCTAACATTTGTTTGCAATATTGTCATAACACCTCTTATATTCATGGGACATCTATATAGCTATAGTGCTTGACCGTCATTTCAGTTTACGTGCTTGCGTTATAAATGGTAAACATTTACATTTCTCGTCGTGGTTCTTCGTGATATGTTCTCGCGACACTACACAAGGGAATAACATATTAAATCACATTTACTTTTGACATAAATCAACTCGAACGAGACCAATACATTTTCTTATTCAAATGCGAGTTTTAGGAATGCAAACAATTTTTTTCTTTATTCATATTTTCAAATGAGTCACAGTTTGCAGTAGTGTTTGCCTTGTATGTTATTTCCTTGTAATTTACTTATGCTAGCCTGTATAGAGAACAGATATCAACAGATTTCTGTTTAGCATTAAATACAGTCACAACATATGTATAAAGTGGTAGATATATATATATAAATATATATATATATATATATATATATATATATATATATAATATATTGAGAGATACGATATTAGAAACAGCTGTATGAGGGCACGTGCCAAATTTAGCATCATAGTGAAGCAGTACTGTATCTCGTCGACATCGGAACCAGCAGTGGGTTGTACATTTAACCTTAAATGGATTTACATTTATTTCATTTTATTGCGGTAAGAAAATTGTAGAATCTAGTAGAATCTAGATAAAATATATTCTCCTGTATATATACTTGGGTTTCATCTCTGAACATTTTATATATTTAACGACGGAGAATGGGCCCAAGTTCATTTTAGGATAATTAAATTCTTTCATTTGTAATGCCTTATAAAACGAATATAGAGCACGACCCATAAATAATATAAATATAAAACTGTAAGTGTGTGTATGTGGTATGTAACTATGTGTGTGTATATATATATATATATATATATATATATATATATATATATATATATATATATATATATATACACAAATCAACTACCACGCTACGAAAAGGGCACAGTTGAAGTAATTTTATCATTTTTGAAAGGCATTTGCTATTATTAAAATAAATTTTAATATATTTTGTTAGGCATTTAAACTTCGGGCAATTTGAACGAATAAACGTCGCTATAGTAGGGGGTTGTCACACTAAGGCATACAATAGGGCGCTGCTGGTGTAAATTTCCGGAACTAATTTCCTTTTGTTCGTTAATGGATCATGTGTTAAGTATGGCAATAAATGTTGAATTATTTCATAATTGATGTCGAGTTGAAGTTTGCTTAACGAATAATTTTTTCTCTTATTTAAATATTCAATGTTTTTGCGTATAACATAAAAAATGTTTATATATTCAACGGACATCCAAACAATCGTATAACAGTTTAAATAGAACCTAAATGTTCTTTGACAGGCTAATGGAAAGCAGCCTTTGTGTTTTTTTTATCTGCTCTTTACTTAACTATAGAATAGTCCAGATGGGACTGATAGAATTAAGTTAGATTTAAAAATACTCTTTCCAGAACGACGTAAATTTCTGGACAGGAAAATGGCGTAACTGAAATATTTATGTTGGCAAGACTAAATATCGCGCTTGAAGCGTCTGTACTTGTCTTGTTAGAACCTGACACCTGATTTCAAAATGTTCGTTCATTTGTGTTTTCGAGGTGAACCAAATTATATTTTCTGTGAGAGAAGAGAGGGTGGACAGTGACATTTATCACAAACAAATGTTCTGTTTTAAAATTAAATTAAATTGGCACATTATAAATTACTCTACTATTTACTTGTGTCCGCCGTACATGTTCGTTCTATTCCTGGCCCACACACACACCCGCTAGTTCAAATAGAATTTAGTTTTGATCTTGTCGTTATGATTTGTCGAACGAATAATAGCGCTCAAAATAGAATATCATTTACTTTGAAGATGATTCAAACTCATTAAAAGTGGGCTTAATTATTATACTTGATACTAATATATAGTGAATATTTCCTAGATTATTACAATTTTATTATCCTTCCTATGTAAACATATATCTACTACGTATAAGAAAGTGTAGTGCAGATGTTTTATTATTTGTTTCTACGACCTATTTCCATAAAATCAACTAGAGCATTTGTAAGGGAAATTATATCATTAAAATGGTACCCTCCATTCTAGGGTCCAGATTTAAATATTTGTTTTGGGTTCTAGATATCTTTACTTGAAATTTAATTAGCTATACGCATTACGCATATATTCGTAATATTTCATATTAGATTAGGATCTTTGCTTTCCCTTCCCCCTAGTAATGTACTCAAGCTTTAAACACTATCTTTATTTGCATCAGCGCCTTCTGTCGAGATTACGGAAGGTGTTAATAAGACATGTTGCTCCTCTACCAGGTGCACCTTTGAACCATAATCCGTTAACCCATATAGACGCACTTCGTAAATACCCTCACACACACATATTTAAACTCGACGTTGCTGCTAAATTCGCTCATATCTTGCTAAATTATATATAATGCTGCCTGCACGTTACAATCTTTAATAAACAAACAAACTTCTGTTTATTTAAAGCACCAATGCAATTGTTAAATTTCAGTACAAGTTGAAAAAAATACCAATGCAAATTTGTTTCATATTTACAAAACATAATATCTAAATTCTCGTTGTTATTAACTTTTAGTTTTATATGTAAAAGAAACAAGTAATATTACATAGCACTACGTGGAATTGAAAGATATGTTCGCTCTGTTGTTTTAAGCAGTGTTTATAATAGCTTATATTTTTAGATACATTTTTTTTTTAAATAAGCGTTTACATATTATGGTTGTCGCCGCGACAAACGATGAAAAAATAGCGTCTTGCGATTGTATATAGAAGAAACATCGTCGCCTGTTCTGAATAAAGCCACCTGGTTCTATACATTCTATTGTTTTATTTGCTTCTTTGTTCATTGTCTGCTGCAGTAAATGACAATAACTCAATTTGATTAAAGTCGGCTGGAATAGCTTTGTTTCTAAAAGTTATCAGTGAGAATCTATTGATTGAAACACGTAGTTCTATGGGATGCTTTTAAATAAACTCAAGCGTGTCTTTACAAAAAAAAAATAACGACATTGCATTCTAGATATTTACATCTTTATCTATGTCTCCTTCGACGTTAATTTGCATATCTTGACACTAAATGATCTTTTACTCTTATAAGAAGTGATATTTATAAATTGTATATCTCAGTTATTTAATCGCTAAAATAATATTCATGTTAATGAATAATTTTAACTGTAAGCGAAATAGCATGTTAGAGATTTTGTCATAAATCGCTATGGCAACATTGTTTGTCACCCTCTTCGTGCTTACACAATTTGTATGAGATGGATTTGTATATCTCATGTAGAACTATATTGCGGTAAAGTCTTGGCAAATAACATTTCTAGTGTATAGCATTTGTGAATTTTAGGTCTACATTAAGAATTCTTACTTGCCAAAGAATAAATATTATATTTCGAGATTAGGGCACTCGAGCGTCGTTAAGTGGTCAGCAAACTAACTAATATTTTACTAACGTATGCTCGGATCATCTATTTACCAGAAACTTTTAGACACGGTCGTGAATTAGAGACTAAATGAATCAGAACACAACATTACTAAATGAAATATTAATGTTTACTTAGAGTTTTTAATGATTTAACTAAAATTTTTACTTTCTTTTACGAAGTAATAAGTATTGTAAGCACGGAAAAAAAAATTCTCGAAATTTTAACAGAAATACACCTTTTGACCTTCCCTGAATCGAGTTTGACTATTTTTGGAATGACGTCTGTGTTTGTGTGTCTGTGAGCGTTCTACAGGCTACACTGTTGAAGATAAAATTATGAAACTTTAAACTAAAGATTTGTATAGGCCTGGGAGGAAAACTTCCTATTTTTGAAAAGCATATTCAAACCGGAAGTGCATGTTTACTTAAGACTTTTTTTGCAATTTCTGCAATATCTTCGAAACGGCTATACTTGCAGTGAAAGTAGTTAGAATAAAATTGAAAGATATTAGTATTCTTTACAACTTTTGTTTGAAACATTTCTTCAAAAAGTACCAGTTACAAGATCTTATCTTATTGATATTGCCATAGTTACGTAGGTATGGGAAATTATATATAATAAATCGCATCTACTATGCATGTCAATTGTTTTAAATATTCTAATATTTTGGCATTTAACATTTATTGCCAGTGTCACAAATAAGTTTAGTGAAAAAACGTTACAAAGGTTAGTAAATAATATAAAATATTATATGAACATATTTTGTAAGTTTTAAAGTTCATTTGAAAACTAAAAAATGTCCAGCCATAATAATTTTTGGTAATAATGTGTAATGAATAATTATATTTTCTTTATATTAAAATACATATGTTTTTTTAGAAATCTGACAATAATCTAACTTTACAATTTTACTGGATATAATGAATGAAAATATTTTCTTTTAAATTTAAACATTTCATATTTTAATTTATATACTATCAAATTAAAATATACTGACTACGTAAAAGAAAGTTTAGGGCCAACACATAGATGTTTGATATTATAATACGTGATATATTTTGAGATAGGAGACAAATTAAATATAATAGGATAATCTTTCCTAATAATATCATCTTTCTAACAATAATTTGACAATCATAAATTAGATATATTACTTTATAAAATGTCAAATACTCGTGTTGTATACGATACAAAAGAGTAGTGGCTCATCATTCTTTTGTTTTTGATTCTATTATCTATGAATGTCATTGTAACAATTTTGAGCGTCATGTACGACTACTAGAATTCGGGCGAGAGCAAATAAGCCGGAATTGAAACCAATCCAATCATCAATGGATAAAGTGGTGCAGTTGGAGATTTATGCGCTCTAGAAATCGCAAATGGCCAACCATTTCGCACTGAAGAAAAATAAAAGATTGCATCCACGCGCCTGCTTGCTTTGATTATTATCTATCTAGTAGTGTATACTCGCCAGCAATATCCGCACATCGTTGCACAGTTACAAAGTGTTTTGAAAATACGTAATTTAGAGTATTTATACTCTTTGTGTTAGCGAGGCTATTATTAAAAAACAAGTACGCATGCTCGGAAATGCGCGAAAGAAAAATTGCTGTGGTGCTAAGCAATGCAGAGAACATAATGAATTCTTTACATTCGTAAATCTGTAGCTTATAAAAGTCTAATTACACACCAACTAGTGTAGGCTTCAATTATCCGTATTACAACCTTTTCTATATACATTTAAAGTTAGATTAAAGTATTTGTTTCGAAAATACAAACAACATTCTGATTGATATCTCAAAATTTGGTATATAGTACGATTGATTGTATAATACGTCAACAAACCACATGAGTGATGAGACTAATCTGTCATACTACTCTTGTTAAATGGGATATACTTTTCTAAAACAGTATGTTTGATTTAATAATAAAAAAACAAGCTTTGGCAAAGCCAATGCCTACAGCTCGCTTTCGATACTACGAATGCGAGCTAAAAAAAAAAAACGCAAGGACAATTATATTTATTTTAGAAACACATCCATTTACATTAAGTTGCAAATCGTGTACTCGACATACGAATACATTAATTTAATTCTACGACATAGATGTTGTCATAGCAACCACATGCGTGTGTGTATATGTGTTTCGTGTGTGTGATTGTGTAAACATTTTGTTTGGTACAACAAGTAATTTAGTTTGAAATTCTGTTTTAGCATGGTTCTGTGGTCTTAATTAGAGCTTAGTTTTCATTGTGTGTATGGAGGTGGCACTTAGTTAGCTGAAAACGGTTTAAAAACGGTACTAATGGAGGTTAATTCGAAGATTTCTTTCTTACTTTTGTATATAGACTAAATAAGCAAATGAACAAGATATTATTGTTTTATTTGCAAAGATCGCAAAGATATTTAACTCTTAAGAAATTTTGTTTGTCTTTTAAATGTTTAGCCACCATATTTGAATGCTTTAGTGAATTTATTCATAATAACGTCAAAGTTGAGAATGGAGTTCTATAGTTAACAAAGTTGACGTCTTCCTAATTTTTAATTTGTAGACTGCCTTGCATAATTAATTCACTCATTCTGATAATTTTTCATGTAACATGATTACTTGTTTTCCCAGTTTGTTTTTTCACTGTCGCATACAGATCGCATGAGTTGTAAACTTCCAAAAAGGATTTAAATCTCATTGCAAATCTAACAAAACATAACATACTTAAATTTTTAAATTAAATTGCATTAGAAATGCATTAACCTAAATAAAATTTCATTTCAAATAAATCGTTTTTATACTTAAGAATTTAACTTCCTAATTAAATTATTTTATTTTCATGCCCTGATTGATTAAATGACTTAAACTTGTAAACTATTGCACATGTCTAGGCGTTATATTAGTTATATTTCAGTAAATTATAATTATAGTTGGATTACAAATAATTCATGGCAGCCTGCACGCGCAATTAACAAAACTAAAATCATAACTAATTAAAAAAATATCCGCAATTCATTAAACATTGATAATTGGAAGTGGAATTTAAACGTGCATAGAATCGGATTTTAGCAATTGCGTATGCGCACGCGCACGTACCGATGCTGGTTCCGGCGAAAACATCATAATTCCTGCATTATAACCGGGTATAAATTTGTCGTACCGTATAGCCGCAGTAGAGCTCACTGCAGTTTTGTTTACGCCAATTTTTAAACAAATGATGTGGTCGCGAACCGCTGACGGCAGTACATCGCCCCGTTGAAATAATAACGAAAATGTAAATTAATGCTATGTGCTTTCTGCTGTTGGTGTACTCTACAATCTACTCGGTTCGTTATTATAATAGCATGGTTTTTGGTGAAATACGACGCGACGCTCCAACTGTGTAGTCCTGCTTTAAAACAAACCTCATACAGTTGGTATTCAAATATGATTGCGTATATTATTTATATATGCAGACACACAAATTACTTATTTGATTATTATATTTTAAATTTTATACTAGATGTTTGTATAAAGCAAAAAGACATCAAATCAGTAGATATACTCGGTATTATTTTATTTTTCGATTGAATTAAATGTATTGTACAATGATCTGATATGAGTGCGCATATGTAGGTTTCTGTCATAAAACAACTACCAGAAATATATTTAATCTCTATAGGTAACTTTATTATTTAGTTATCCAGTTATCTATTTATCTTCAGATAAAACCAGCAATACGCGTGTTTCTGTACTATCAGAAATATATTTAATCTTTATAACTTAATTATTTAATTATCCAGTTGTCTATTAACCGCCAGATAAAATTAGAAAAATTTAATTAAACTGGCATTTTCTATGACTGAAATACTTTCTGAAGAATTGATACAGTGCTATTAACATAATTCTTTGCTTGTTGTTGAAATGTATGAATTGAAATTAAATAGATGAACGACACATCGTTGGAAGTTATATTCAAGAAAATTGTAATGTTTAATTTATTTATTTTTGAAAATTTAATAAAAATTGATTTGTTAATATTTATGACAATGCGTAATGTGATAAATTGAATTTACAATCAAATTAAAATCAATTTAATTTCAAAATGTAAAGAATAATTATTGATAATTTGCCTATTTTAATTATGGGAACAGTATAAATGATTGAAAATTATCTTCATCAAAATGCATATTGTGGCATTATCATTTGTATTTGTAATTAAATATCAATATTATTTAACACTTACTGTATACAACTGTACATACAAAACATACCAGTATCACAATTAACAATGCATAAATATTAATAATCGTTGATATTTTTATCTTAGGGCCAATAATAGCATACCTTCATATATATATATATATATATATATATATATATATATATAATATATATATATATATATATATATATATATATATATATATATATATATATATATATATATATATATATATGTATATATATTCATATGTATATATATATATATATATATATATATATATATATATATATATATATATATATAAACAAATAAATAGTTAAAGTTACAATGTAAAATATACAATTTATAGTAAATATATATTGTATTAGGTATATTAAAATATTTTCAAATAAAAATTATAGTTTTCTGTCGTATAGTACATGTAAGTTCCGATCCATTAATAGTGCATAAAAGTGATAACTCTTAAAAAAGATAAAGCCCTTATTTCAAGACAATTTTATCTTTATCGACGTAACAGTATATTACAGTGAGGTATAGTGCAATTTTCTCTTCAATCTTACGTTAAAATAAGAAATGTCACATGAAACTAATGTATTATTACTTGAGCTCGAGATAGCTGTTGCGCCTACGGAGCTCACACTGTAATATTTTATATGAAGGCGTACTCCTAACAATGAATTATTTCTTATAAGTGTACCAAGTGTCCTTGATATTTACAGTAAATTTTATATATATATATATATATAATATATATATATATATATATATATATATATATATATATATATATATATATATATATATATATATATATATATATATAAACTACCCCAGAGTACACTTTTAATGTTTGATTTATTTAAAAAATTTAAATCAGTTTAAAAGCAAACCTAGATGCATGTGTAGTTTACTCTTAGGTAAAAAAAAAAAATTAAAGTCGTATTTTTTCACAACGTTCTAATTTATTTCAGGGAAGAAATAATTTTGACTCCTCCACCAAAAAATACGTAGATATCATTCTAAGATACTGTTTGTTAGAAAAATATTGCCTACATATTTCCGTGGACAAAATACAGAAAAATGTATGTACTTATTTAAATTATAGTAATTTCATCGTCATATTTCAGGACTATAATTTTTTTTTTGTCACTATTAAAATTCAATGAGCTCATAACTAAAAAATTATTTCTTTTCCAACTAATAAAATGTTAAATTAAAACTCGTAATTACACCATAATATACAACAATTACATTCTTACATATACGTTATTGGTAATAAAATTTTGTTGCCATATCAGTTGCAATTACAGATTTGATTATAGTGAGAAATAAAAGAAATTGCGACCAACATTTGTTTTATTTATCATCTATAATTACAAATACAAAAAAATCCAATATTATTTCCTGGACAAAATATAGTTAAAGTTTTTAACTTTGTACATTAAATCAATTTTGAACAAAAACAAAAATTTATTTCGGAATGCATCAAAATAGTGGAGGTGCCACCATAAACATAGACATATCAAGTTTTAAAATAAATATATATTTAACACCATAGTTCACAAATAACAAACTGTTGAAACAAAATGTCAACCAAAACATACCTTTTTTAAAAAATCACGTATATATCTTCACCTACAAACTGATTTAAAAGAAAAACATTCAAAACAGTGTGTATATAAATATATATATATATTTGAAATACAACACAAAAGTCACATGTCCATTTGACATAACATGTTCGTATAAATGATGAACCGAATAATAAATATATCTATAACGATTAGCTAAATCACATTAAATATCCATGGATACCATGAAAATAGGCGATACAATTCTTAAGAAAAGCAACAACACTCCGAAACGCTAATGACCCCGGTAGCGAACGCGCGCGTAATAAAACTGTGTCAGTTGGTAATACAGACCGCCGTACGTTTGATACGCCGAGCGTCTAGACCGGGACTACTAGGCAGGCAGTCGCCTGGACCTCAGCATCTCGACGCTCATGGCATCTCGCTCACTCTCATTAAATCCCTGTCTTTGTTGCTCTTGTTTGGACGCGCTCTACTCGCACACTGACACACAATTGTGAATAACGCGCATGCGCTTTTCATATTTTTCTCTCAAATACATACATAACAGTGCGTTCCTGCTGTAAATGCTTCGTTCACCAGACGTGTAGTCTTTTTACGCGCGATCCTGCGACGCTCTTGCATACTTGTGTGTTACAATTTGTATGCAGTTCTTTCATTTTGATTAGGGTCGTTTTGTCGACGTTTTCAGCATTAATATCATTTTTACCTCGTCATACGTATAGTACAGAAGAGCTTACGTATTTGTCTGTAACATTCGCGGATTAATGAATTCCATTAACAAAAAGTCCTGATTCCGAAAATGTATATATGTCATATACTTGGTAACATATTGGCCACTCGCTAGTCGTAAGACCAAATTTTGTCATCTCTTCTTCTCTGAAGGTACCAAACCGATTTCAACCAAATTTGGTACGCATATTGTGTAGGTGCTCGATTGAATCCGTTCGCATTTTAAATCCAATACATGTTATTATACAAATATTGTTTATTTAAAGATAAATTCGCGTAGGTATTGAGACTTGTTTTTAAATCGATTTTATTTCATGCTTTCGTTTTGCTATTTTTGGTTCATTTGATTCGTTAAGAAGATTATTTTCTCATAAATGTTATTCTTTTAAATGTATCTAAAGAAAATATTAATTATATCTATATAATAGTATCTTCTTTAATACGCATAACTATACTAGTTACTGTAGTAGCTTTTCCTGTTGTCTGAGGGAAGCACTTTAACTTACATAGGCGTTGGTTTAGTACATGTGGCTGGACAGCTGGTGAAGGTGTATGGTTGTAATGTCTAGGATACACTGACTTAAGGAATCAGTTAGCGTGGAATCCGCTAACTTATAGAAGCAAGCTAGTTGTTGTGAATCCGTCTGCCCACCTGGGAAATGATAGCTGGTTTGGATGAAGCCGGCTGGGAAGAAGTTCTGCACCAGGAGACCGTGATCGACCTACGACGATTGTGACTGAATTATTGATTACTTAGACGAAGTTGTTAACTAACGGTGTTAGTAACTAGAAATGTTGCTGGATGTGTCATCTAGATATGGTGGTGATAATGATGTCGATAGTTGCCTGTGAATTACTTGGGTTCATGAACCGAACGACAATAGAAGATATAGATCTTGGATTAGCCTACCTTTCCATGTTTTTTTTACAAAACTCTTAATATGAACTAAATCTTAATAATTTACTAAGAAAATAAATTATTCTCAAACACAAGAATTCCTTAATTGAGTTAGATGTAAGATTATATACATACATGTATATTGAACCCTGAACCAAGTATTCAAGTTATATAGTACAGTGTATATGGCAAGAGTCAACCAATTTAGAATTCTGACATGTGGCATTGTATACCTTATAGTACATATGTATGTACGTATATACACATTTGTTGCACTGGGTCTATTTGTAGTTCTGCATAATGTAATAAAGTTACACAACGAAACAAATAAGATGGTAGGTACTCGCTCCTAACGATTTCGTCATTACGGTTTGTCTCAAATGGACAACTTATTTCAATTAAGTTTATTAGCTAATGTTCGTCTTAGCGCAAATGTCAGTCACGTTATTAGTCTAACATTGTTAATGCATAAATACATACATATCTTAAAGGTTAACATTAAATACTATACGATGTTTATTTATAAGAAATGTAGTACAGCTTCCTTTATTTTACACGAAAATATATATGTAACCAACACAATGTTCATAGCATAATCGAAAAATGTTAAATAAAATAGATATTATAAGTTACGATTCGATTATATGTTAGATATATCCCAATGATAGTATAAATATTAGTTCAACGTATTACAATATGAATATATGTGTAATAATTATTAAAACTAGAATACTTAACCCAAAAAAATAATAAAATAAATCACTTTTATATTTAATGTAAAAATAAAATCAAAAACCCAATATCAAACATTAAAACTTTTATATTAAACAGAACAAATTAAGTAAGTAAAAATGTCGTACACCGAAATAGAATTGCCAAGTTTCAAAAGATATTTTTCGAAATATTATTTATTCATCACGTGCTGGAAAGCGCTCCGTCATTTAATATCGTCATCACGGCTTTCAAAATATAAAATAAGAAAGTAGCCGAAAAACTTTTATAAGTCACGTTTTTCCGTCTCTCATAGTACTTTTGGCACAAAAAATTACACTGTCTCGAACTTTTAAATGAAATACATTTTTGACGCATTTTTGCCTCACCTTCCGTCATGTAATAATCATAAAATACAAAAGATGGAATGCGACGTAATATAATGAACATTCTCACCCGCAAACACCCAAACACATTTAAGCCTCAACGTGACAAACTCAAATTTTACAACGACATTTTCGCATATTTTCTCACTGAATATGTATAGAAAAAGTATCAAAATTACACTTGAACATCCATTTACGAGTAGATATTTTTAATTATATTAAATTACTTAATTTTTTTCAATAAATATAAGAAATAAAACTAGTAACGGAAAAAATATCATTTCATTCGATATATACCTATCCAAATTTTTTATTCGACACTGTATCCATAAGTAATAGAAAATGATGAATAGAAACATCGAAGAAGATTGATGAAAATGTTGTGCCTGAAAAATGTGCAAGTATCTTACGTTCAATACACTTGGGGACTCACACCGTGTTAAGATCGTTTTCGCGTGTATATACATAGGCACGGAATGAAAAATCTATACATGTTGGTATAGCGAAGCGTGCATTCATTGGTAGTTTTTATTTTGTTTCAAACACATTCTATGAGTATATAATATTAGTTAGTAAATTACTTCACGTATAGTTAACAATGTGCGTTGATTATATATGTATATTAATGTTTCGTTGTATATACCTATGGGCAATATTAGATTAATATTATTTAAAAGAGCTTCTTATTTATTTATGTTAAACAGGAATATCGATTTTTTTTGTATTTTATGTACGAAAACAAAAATATATTGACTCGTGCTCGCTACCAACAAAATAGACAGAGTGTTAATAAAGTCAATATATAAAATATATGTAGGTATATATGTACGTCCCATTATTTTCAATTTCGTCATTTCTGTCATCGAGTACCTATTTATATTTGTAATATATTGAAATGTAATTCATTTGGTGACAGATCGATCAAATATAATGGATCGGTATTTATGTTGTCTGTTGTTTCTATATAAAAGATAAAATAATTTTATTCCATTTTCGTATAGGTAGCTAATATTTAAGCAACGACGCATACGTGTAGTATCTTCTTTATTTTTATCTTGACTCTCATTCTCCTCACTTCATTCTTTTCAATCTCATATACTTTATGAATATATTCATTCGTTATTCAATCTTGCTTCACGTTCGCCAGGTTTTTTGTACAAGCATTTTTTGTGCATTTTAAAGCAAATATGGCCGATATTAAACGGATATTGCAACATGATGGAAATGTTTTGGAATATGAGAATTTAATTTTAATATGTATCGTGCAACCAATTCAACATAAGACATTTAGCTTTTTCAGAAAGAAGATACACTTTTCTTTATTTAATATAAAGTTAAATTTAAAAGAAGTCCTTTTATCATTAATTTGGTTTATTTTATGAATAAGAAAACGAAAACATCTAACTTCAATCAAGACATAAAAAAGTGTTGTTTTTTGTGTAGTATCAAATAAATAAAAGTACTAAATTGCAAATGCTTTAAACAATTATATCATCGTACATTGCAAATATGTACATGCAATATTAATTTAGATACATATCAAATGTTACGCGGTTTAATTATTTCAATTAAAGCATATATGACTTCATTAGCAAGTTCAAAGAACAAATATGGCAAATAAGTTTACATTTATCAGTTTTCATCATTCTTCAATTACTTTAACTATAGACATTGTCAAGAAGATAGAAAATGTTAAAATATTGAAGCTGTTTCCATACACATTTAAATCAGTGCTATATATATTCTAAATCAATATAATTTTGATTTACTAGGGTTGAATATCAAACAAAAGCTCTCAATTCACAAAAAAATACTAATAGAATATACTGGTTTCCGAAAAGAGGAAAGAACCAGGTCAATTATATTTTCAAGTATTTTACAAGAGTTTACAATTAAGGATATTCAACTCTCCTCCCGTTTACTTGAAGAAATTTACATCGTTTCGTTTCGTGACGTAGAAAAAAGAAAAAATCTTTCTTAAAAGATTTAATTCATTCTGGAATAAAAATGACTTCATTTGATTGCTCCCGATCGTTAGGTCGACCGACTTTTTTCATACAAATTGATATGACATACTTCTTTTTCATTACTCCCGACTGTCATCTCGTTCGTATTCCGTATACCTGAGACGTCATTTAGTATTACGTGCTTTGAAAACACAATTTTACAGAATCGTTTTTTTCTAAATTTCTTATACAAATCACTTAATGTTTTCTTTGAAGTTTGTTTCAATTTTCAAGAAAAACGCAAACATATACTATTTGGAGATGTTCTTTTAGCTTTATTATCAATGTTATTTTTATTTCGTAATAATTTTCAATGTATTATGATTTTGTGTTAATGATTTACAATGATTAAATTTTAACGAAGCAGCTTTGATCGGAACGCTATTATATCATAAATAAAAAATGAATAGCTATTCATTGAGTAGCACGCAAATAGTATAATCGGCTTATGTTTGTACTTAACTTTATACAATACTATAACGAACAAACGGCACCGGTTGAAGTAATCGCATACGCGTTGTATGTGTGAATTCAAATACAGACAGACACACAACAAACCTGTGAGCCAATTATCAGGCAATCGATTGTGTTCAGTTGCTACCGGCGACCGGGCGGTCGAGAGGTCGGTGTTCTGCTCTGCATCCGATTATGTTTATATTCAAATTCCCTAAACACACGTGCTATTCGGGGTCTACCCCAAAATATTAGAAATGAGAAATCGGATCTCCTCCGGGCTCAGTAGCAATCACACGATAATAAACAGTTATACAAACAGGCCTATGGCACATGAAATACGTTGTCCTTAGAATATTGTTTGCATTTCAAAAAAAGCTAATATTATATATACCTAATTATTAAAAAAAAATTAATTTTTGAGTCAATGTTTTTCAAACAACACAATATCTCGTGCCATTCCATAAATGCATTAGTTATCAAAGTAACATTTTATCTGAGTAAGTAAATTTATATATATATATATATATATATATATATATATATATATATATAATATATATATATATATATATATATATATATATATATATACATATATATATATATATATATATAATATATATATATTTATATATATATATATATATATATATATATATATATATATATATATATATATATATATATATATATAAATATATATATATATATATATATATATATATATATATATATATATATATGTAGGCATATAAAATATTCTTAATGTTGATTAGGATTTCACAATTTTGGTATGCAAATTAAAGTTACGAAACAAATAATACTAGATCGTGTAACGAAATAGCCCTGATCACTTCAGGTCAATGAGCAAACTGAAATTAGTTGATTTCAGTGTCATTTCCGGGTGTTAATTGAAGAGCATTTTACTTCAGTATGAAAACACGGAAATAAACAACAGACTGGGTGAATAAATGCGATAAACGTGCCTAAGTTTTTCTGGAAAGGATTTTGACCTCGTCGATTTTCCCTCGCGACTGAATACATACAAATTACGTGATACGAATTTCAAATCAATTCATTTTCAAAATTATGTTTACGATTTCTTTCACCATCACAAAATATACATGATTTTTTTTACGAAAACTTTTCTTTTCTTAATTCTTAAATTAATTTAATTACTTCTCAAATTAATAAGTTAAAATTAATCAATATGGCTGAAGGGTAGACATTTGTAAGTATTTGGCTCATTTAGAACATTCTAGTTTTTGTCACATTACGCTAGGGTTTGTAGATAATTGAAATCCTCGAACGGCACTGCATTGTCTTAGAAGAAAGTAGCCACAAGTCATCTATCTAGTCATGATCTATTCAAAGACGGCTTGTGTTCTTGATGATCTTGTGCTGCATATAGCTGATGGTAACTTGAAGCTATTATGATGAAAGTTTCGTTTGTGTTTGTAGTAGCTGTCAATTTAGGATTCAATGCTACTTGAAGGCGATGCGGATGCATGAGATGCAATGCGGCATTGAAGGCAATGAAGCCATCCTACTATATCGACACCGCCGCGACCGACTTAATATAACTTTGAGGCTGGTTTGCACGAATTTAACACCCGGTGCAGAACTTATCACAACCAGGATCTCTACCACGGTCTATATGACATAAACTGCATATGCATCAATGCGTTCAGTATACGAAAATTGGCACTTTCAGAAGTATCAATTTCAAACATTAACTTATATTGTCAATTACATATACTAGTCAATTAAATTCAAATATATTTTCAAGACCGCCAACTAACTGTTTTTAAATCATTTTTACTATATTGGCAGAGAAAAATCATTCCACAAGATGCAATACATACATTTCGTCAAAAATGTACATAGTTTCGCAAGTAGAATAAATTCTATATCATGTTTGTCCCCAATTTGAACTTTGTACAACTTATCAAACGCAGCCGAAGATAGATATGTGTGCATACAGTAGCAATAACGCGATTGATTTCAATTGAATTAAAGTTACTTTGCCGCAAGCTAACTTGCGAACACTGCCCTCTTTTTGAGTGTAACACAACACTCTCTTCGTTAGCAACCACAACTGTTATACTACTGTTATATATACTATACAAGAACATTTCCAATAGAAAACTGTCGTTGGGTTAATTTTGCTTTTATGTAGCATTGTGTACAGAAATTTAAAAATAAACTTGTAGCATATGCTAGCAACATAACTTGGTGGCAATGTGTACTCATGATCGTGAATTCTAAAATTGCGTGAAAATGTTTCACCAGAAAAAGAAATTCTTCTCAGCATGCATGGCCATATACAAATATATGTGACAGATGTGTAGCGATATTGCATTTCATGTATGTCACGTTACATTTTTGCTTCAACACAATTTATCACAATGCTTAGAGATTTCTGAATAACATCTCGGGTATGACTGCAGATTTTTACTACAATATTAAACCAGTGTTTTATTTTTAAAACAAATATTGGTTGAAGTAAAGAAAGTATTCAATTAAATAAACAAAGAACAGTGTTTTCAGACGTTTTTGGATGCATTGGGCGTGAATATTGGGTATGGAATACGAAATATATAAAAATGAGTGTATGTGGAGTGAAACATTGACGTATGTTGAAAAGGATTTATATGGGTGATGCAAATAGAGAATATTATTGGAAATTAGTTGAATGAAAGAAGTGTGCAAGCGGAATAAAAGAGAATGTATGAAAGGTTTGATGAATATAAATGAAGTACGTGGGTAAAGATGGAATAATTAAAAAATCTCCAATTTAAACATGAGTCAATAAAATGTCATACAAACTATATTCATTTAGTAATCTATCTCCACACGTATGTACGCGTCAGTTTTAACATTTTGTTATGTTTGCAAATAGAGCAGACTAGATAGCCCACATAGAGTTCAAAAAAATCCATTTTATATTTAGAGGTAACTATGTATGTACATATGTGTGTAAAATGATCGAACGGTCAACACGAAGGGAGTTCGAAGGTTCCATATTCTGACCGGGTTATAGCTTACGGTCAATAGTTCAACTAACGCTCGTCGCACGCGAATCAAAGTTTTGTTAAACTTTCTTGTTTGTTCCCCTACAAAGGTACACCAACTTGTTTGGCACCAGTTAGCGATCGGTTTGTCTAAACACACAAGCCCGCCGGCATTGTAATTCCCTATTGCCGTATCAATATCAACTATTTTATATTTATAGATTAAAAGCATTTTAATAAACTTATTTTCATTAAGTGTTTATTTTTATGGGATTTAATATTTTTATTTCTGATCACAATATGAAATGTGTAGGTCAGTACCGAATGTCACATCCATCAGTGTTACTGATGGAAATCGACTAATGAAAATTTAAACTGACAAAGGTTTCAAAAATATATGTCAAACCAATCAATCAATTAGTTTTTTTAGTTCTATTTTCATTCGATAAAGAAACATATGTAACTTAATAATTGCGTGTACTTTAAATATTTTTAGTAGCATTTAATAATTTCGTCATCCTTTCCCAATTGTATTTTAAATGGTTTCGTTCCACAGCAATTTTCTTAGAAACAATATAATTTGTTTCACAGTTACGAATCGCGCACAACTCCAAGAAACCACATACAGTATGCAACAGTGATGCAACAATGTTGTTATATTAGAACTTGCAGTACTGGTGTAATAATTCTATATACATATATGGAAATTGGGTATAAAACACGCTCAGCATTACAAAAACATGTAATCACTACTGAACCGAAATTTACATATGCATACCAGTTGTTTTTCCTGTGTGGTAAATTTAAATGAAGCTGCCTTTGATCTGTATTTTGCATGATTTAAAATTGTGCAACAACTTTTAATTGCTTCAAAAAATATAATAAACATATCACATATTGAATCCATTAGTACATCAAATGATTATTTTGCTATATGTATCATTTGAGTGAATTATCATCCCAACTAGAATAGTTGTATGTAAAAAATGTACTCGTATCTTGTTGATTTTTTACGTTTTTTTAGGGTTTGATGCAATTTTTATAAACAATATTTGCTACATGTCTCATTTCTGTATGTCAAACGATTTATTGGCATTTACATAGATGACGCATTGCAAATAGCTTTAGAATTTGACTATCAATCATTCGTAGGTTTCAGAAAGGTAAAAGCATCACGGATATATATTTCATATTGAAATCATGTTTGTTTTCAATAAAAGTATATCAATATATGCTTTATTCTAGATATTATATTGAAAATAGAAATGCTGTTTCATATTTTCATTGGTTTCTTTTTAGCGGTACGTGCTAATATTTTTACAATGAATATATACGGAACCATGTATAACACATATGGGATTTAAAATTCTCTGAAAAGCAACTGATTTTGATACATTTCTAACCGTTTTCAAAACGAAGGAGATCATACTAGCTTTCATCATTCGCCTCTCTAAATATGTTTATATATATTGTATAAGGCTTTTTGAACAAAGTTATTGTGGAACATGTCTAGATTGTTTTCGATACAAAAATTGTACTATAAAATATAATAGTTTCTTTTTGTCACGTTCAGTTGGAAACAAAACTCTTTATCGCTTCAGTGGCAATAAATATATTCGAGCGTCCAGCCACCACAAGGATACGCGTTATTGGTTTTTAATAAATCCGCGCGCACTTCGTAGACCAGTCATAAGCCGCACAGTGACCCGGACATGTGGTCACCGCCCAAATGATTTATAAGGTGCTACACACACATGTGCTGCGAAGACCCCTGCCATTAACTTCGCACGGTCTTCGCCTATGATCCTGCTGTGACTCAGGCACCAACCATCGTCACTAATAACACAAAATACTCCGGCGAAATAAGAATTTACTGACTTTTTTTACTTGATTTATATTAGCACAATATCAATAAACAACAATTTCATTTCGATAAATATTATAGGTATTTAAAATAGACTACAAAGGACCTCACAATTGTAACAAATGTAACAACATATATCATATTGAGAGAATGTGAAAGATTGACGAAGGAGATGATCGTGGCCGCCATGCAGAGCGTATATGAAAGATTTGATGAATCTAAATGCAGCAAAATAAGTTTCTAAGGATAGAGATGAATGGCAAAATACAACTTTGAAATTTCATTATAACAAGTGGCTCACAAAGCATTTAGCCCAAACATGAAAATGATCGTAAAGTTTGTTGTAAAATTACGTAAATGTAAACCAGGATAAAATGGCCCCAAGTGTTCTATGCATGTGTGTGTGTGTGTTATGTGAATGTCCGAATGAGTTACACACTTTGTACGTCGAATTAATGTATTTGTGTTCGCTTTACAATTTGCACCGACCAAGTCTATGGCATGTGAAATGGGGTGTATTGAATTCAAGATTATGTTGCGTATAAAACACCTACTCAGCTCATGTAACCTCTAATACGGCGTTTAGATTAGCATTCACACGATAATCCAAGTCTGCTCGGGTGTGATAATAGGCGAAGTGTTTGTAGCTCCGGTGTTAAAACGAAGAATACTTTAGTTTCGAATAAAAGGGGTAAATTAATTCTTGAACTCGTTCCCGTAACAATCATAAAAAAAAAAATCGGCCATGTGTTGGTTCTAAACTTTTTTTTACGTAGTCAGTATAATTTGATTTGATAGTATATAAATTAAAATATAAAATGTTTGAATTTAAAAGAAAATATGTTCATTCATTATGTCCAGTAAAATTCTAAAGTTAGATTATTGTCAGATTTCTAAAAAAACATATGTATTTAAATTTAAAATGTTCGATTCTATAGTAATATACAGAAATATAATTATTCATTACACATTATTAAAATTATTATGGCTGGACATTTTTTAGTTTTCAAATGAACTTTAAACCTTACAAAATATGTTTATATAATATTTTAAATTATTTACTAACCTTTGTAACGTTCTTTCACTAAACTTATTGGTGACACTGCCAATAAATGTTAAATGTCAAAATATTTGAATATTTAAAACAGTTGACATGCATAGTAGATACGATTTATTATATATAATTTCCCATACCTATGTAACTATGGCAATATCAATAAGATAAGATCTTGTAACTGGTACTTTTTGAAGAAATGTTTCAAACAAAAGTTGTGCATAATACAAATATCTTTCAATTTTATTCTAACTCTTTTTACTGTTAGTGCAGCCGTTCCGGAGATATGCAAATAGTGACTCAAGTAAACATGCACTTCCGGTTTGAATATTTCAAAAATAGGAGGTTTTCCTCTTAGGCATATACAAATCTTAAGTTTAAAGTGTCATAATTTTATCTTCAACGATGTAGGCTGTAGAGCGCATACACACACACACACACACACACACACACACACACCCACACATACACACACACACACACACACACAGACGTCATTCCAAAAATAGTCAGACTCGATTCAGGGAAGGTCAAAAGGTGTATTTCCGTTAAAATTTCGAGTTTTTTTTTTCGTGATTACAATACTTACTTATTACTTCGTAAAAGAAAGTAATAAAGAGAGATGCGAATTACTTCAATAAAACACTTTTTGAGATTAATATAAATATGTTTTAGCGTCCTTATATAGTACAAATGTAGCTTTGCTTGACCATTTCTCTTCGCTAAATTTAGTTTCCTTGTCATTTGTGATAAAAATGAGTGGCAAACGTCTTCCTTATATTTGAGTTAAGAAGTTTTAAAAGTTATGTGTTGGCTTGCACATAAACGGTCAGCTCTTGTATTCTTTTCTATTGTGTATTATTTGATTTGAACTTGCAAGTAAACATAACTATCAAACAAGAATATTAGACAGACAGTGGACAAGTTACCACAAACAACAGATATAGACTATTTGTTTGAGAAATGTTCGAAATACTCGTTATAATTGCCGATCAAATAAAAAACTAACATTTGACACAAACTGCAGTATGCTCGTGCTACCAATTAATAAAAGTATTTGATGTTTGCTTAATATATAAATATACTTCTCAAGGATTCTTTAATTAAGTATTATTTTATTTGAAAAAGCAGTCATTCGTTAGTTGGTATATAAGCAAACGAAGAGATTTTAAAATTAAAAAAATTAAGACGGAAAATAAACCATTTTCGTCGTCTGTACAATCTTATTCGTTGGTTAATTTCCACATTTTGTATAACGAGAGTTTGTATATATGCTGATTGGTTTAAAAACAGAGCTTGCAATGGTCGACTGTTTTTGGTAAAACATTCACGTACTGTCTATTAATTGAAGTACTTCCAGTTAAATTTCCTAAATTGAAACTCGCAAAATTTCCATGTAGTTTTTCCACGGAATTTTAATGGAAAACCAAATGTTTCTCGTGTGATTGGATAACGGCGCAAAAGAGAAATAAGAAATTTTTTTAAATGTCGAATTAAATTACTTTTCACCATGTTGTCTCCAATTAAATCTTGTTTACGCTACGTGAATTAAATAAATGATTAGATTCCACATTTTCATCAAGTGATCACAAATTTTCATCATACACATACCTATATGCTTTTACGCGTAATCCACTGCTGCAAATTTAATATAATATAAGTTACATACTTGGCATGATGATATGTATATATTTTGATATCACAACATTTACTATATTGATCTAAACAATTTTGAAGTCTGTGGCAAACAGCATATACATATCAATAAGTCTGATACCTGGTTTAAAGCATACATATATCGATTGCAAGGTGCATCAATGCACATACCATCATACAAACGCACACAAACCATATGCAAACGATATTATGCATACTACCCAAGCGCTATCGGCGTTTCGGTAAAGTGCAAAACGGGAACATAACAGCAGCTATCCTGAGAATATCAAATAGTAAATCGACAAACAAGACTGTAGTAAAATGCTGTTGTTGTTTCTCTATTCTGCTTACCGACTCTTAAACGTTTTGTTTTTGTATTCATATTATTATTATTGCATAATGTGCAGATGTTATTACTAGTTTAGAAATTTGTATAAAAGTACTTTAGGGAATATTAAACAGTATCTGTACGTGAAACACAAACTCAATTTTACACTGATAAAAACTACTGTTTCCACAAAGTTCATTTTTCACTAAAATTAATTGATTCGCTAAAGTAAATACTTGTTAACAACACTGCAACAACAAATACTTAATAATACTCTGTGTAGTTTTACGTTTTCGCACTTAATCTAATATTAAAACGAGTTGAGAAAAATATATTTCCTAGATAGCAATAACGGGAATAAAATGACTATGCATAAAATAGAATTAAAAAACCTATGATGGAATGAACGTAAAGTGTAATAAAACCCACAATTTTAAAACAATGTTTAATTATAATTCAGCCAGTTTTGTTTTAACTCTTGAACAATGACAGTGAGTCATATAGTCAGCTTTGAGCTGTGTCAAGTCAAACAACGAACATCATGAAATATATAAAGTTTGCTTTGCTCTGCGTCTCTTCAACCCAGCTTTTATTATGTATATACACACAGGATTGCGTAGCTTTCTCCTATATTAGTTTATTCGGATGACAACGCAGCAAATGTGACGACAGACACCACTAGTTGTATATATGTATGCATGTATGTATGTATGTATATATAGTGGTGTGAATATTACCTTGCAGTCATTTCATCTTGTTTCATTTCAATCTAAAACATGTTTATATGCAATTCTAAATGGTATTTATACACTTTATACAAGAAACAGAATTGATTTTAAGTTTTTTGTTACAGGAAATGCAAGGCAATCTAAGTGTGCAAGTCTACAAACAAACCTCATCAATATGGAAATGTGAGTTAATTAATTATTTGTAAACTAAATATCTTTTCAAAAGCTCAAAATAGATTAGTTATATATGTATATATATATATATATATATATATATATATATATATATATATATATATATATATATATATTTATATATATATATATATATATATATATATATATATATATATATATATATATATATATATATATTATATATATATATATATATATATATATATATATATATATATATATATATACATATATACATATACATCTCGTTTTCGTTACACATGTTGGATTTACGTATATCTTTACCATGAATGAATTACTTTGATGATAAAATGAAAATCCATTTCCTGTAATAATTTCCTTATTCATATGAAAACGTGGCCTTTGAATATTCCTTTTCATGTTTGTGATATGAAATTGTAAAATATTACTAGTATAAAATCAAAAATGAGACGTATTTTGATATGAATGTGTAAACATTTTTATCACAACCAAATTTATATCACAACCAAATAGTTACTTTCATTTATAATAAGAAATGGGTAATAATTAAAATATGTTTAGTTAAAGTTAATCAAATCCGCAGGTAATTTCAGTAAACAAAAAAAAGGCCTCTATACGCAAATGTACAAATATACAATGTCAACTATTCTAAAAAAAAGTGAATGTTTGTTTAAAAATGGTCCGTTAGTTTAATATATTTCTATAATTTCGTACTGGTGCAAATTGGAAAACCATTCGTTTCACAGTGTAAACGATCGACGCTCCACTACCGACACCGCCACCACTCAAGCGGCTAATTTATGTGACGACATGACTTGGAACATTTTTTAAATAATGTCGAACGCACCCAAGTTTGTATTTTGCAAATGGCTTTTACGGTCGGCCGCAATTCGGCTTCAGCACCATCGTTACTGATGTTTGAGAAGCGGTAATTCTTGTTATATTCAAATAACGACTTCGACTGGTCGCCTCACTAATTAGGCAACATTCTTTTTTCGTATTACTCTCTTCACTTACTTTTTTAAGCATAAATATAACAAATACTGGATATTCTTTTAAATATCATATCCCTAAATTTTCATTCCGTTACTCTTTGTTTCAAAAAACGCAATTGCGTTGGTTTGCTACTTTAAATACTTATTCTCATTTATTCTATTTATGGCATACTCTGTTTGAAGACATTCTTCTATTTTTTATCCTTTATCGCAATGGTAGAAGCCATCAGGAATCGCTTTGACTCTTTTATTTTTATTATTTGATGTCGCTACTAATAGGGTAATGGCTGCATAGGAATTAATGATGAGGACAAAGAAATCTTTACTGGCGAATATTATATGAACGTCAATAATTTCTCAGATAAAATCATCCGTCTCGTTTTACATTAATTATTCTAATTATCATGTCGTTAACGTTTTTAATTTTGATATTTTCAATTTAAGTTGACAAACTCTACCATTATTCTTTTAATTATAAAAGAAAAGTTAGAATTGTTTTGTAATGTTTATACAATTTTTCTCTTCCTGCATTTAAATAGGATATGGCGTGATGACAGACTTAGAAATCATAAAACGGATAGATTTTAGACATGTAAAATTATATTATTTTAAAAAACAATATAAAACTAAACTTGACCTAAGCACGAATAAGTATTGTATTACAAAAGTTTTTGATATCTGAAATCGTGTAGAACGCTATCATCAAATTATTTGGGTCACTTTAATCACGCGATTTTACAATATTCAATTAAAAATACTATATATCAAAATAATTATTTATTAAAACAACTACGTAATTTAGTTAATACTAAAAGTATTTTTATTAAACCATTACAATTAAAACAGAATTTGTTTGCTGTAAAAGCTCGATGTATTGTGTAAATCGAATTGACATCAACATAGTTTAATACGCTTATTTGAATATATCAGACTATAACTGGACTCATTAGTTTACAATTTCGAGGATTATATTGAACACATCTGTTGAATACGCTCTATTTTCTATTGTAATCGCCAATTTATAGACAGCATCGTTTCATTTGCTGCGTATCATTTTAAAATGCTCTAAATCTCGTATGATTACAGTGTAATAAATGCATGGAAATTCAGGATCAAATAGTTTAAAACTGTTTCATTGTGCTAATGATACACATCATTATATATTTGGTTGAATATTAGCATTTTATATGAATACGAAAATAAATTTAATTATGATGTATGTATTACTTTTGAATGTAAGTTTACATAATTTTTAAAACAAATGAGATTTGTAATAAAACTGTAACGATTACACAACACATACTTATCCTATAGTCTGTTTTACACTATACGTTTATTTCTGTGCGCAAATAAAATAGCAAATATTCCATTATTACGTTCATGAAAAGCATGAAACTATTACGTTAATATAAAGATCTAATATTGGCATTTAAAACATTATTTGAAAAGTTTTATACAACTTATTTTATATATATTATATATATATATATATTATATATATATATATATATATATATATATATATATCTAGTTTTTATAGTATTTTACTTTCGTTGTGGCCCGTAAACTTTTAACGCCAAAAACTTTCATCAAATATTTTTATGTTTTTGTTCTTGCATAAGTTATATTGCCTCATAAAATCTAAATGAACATAAATAAAGTATTACTTAGTGGTTCTGCGAATATTTAGATTTTATTATCTATAATATATATATATATATATATATATATATATATATACTATAATATATAGATATATATATATAATATTCTATATATATATATATGTATATATATATATATATATATATATATATATATATATATATATATATATAATATATATATATATCTATATATATATATATTATATTTATATATATCTCTATATATATCTATATCTATATATATATATATATATCTATATATATATATATGTATATATATATATATATATATATATATATATATATATCTATATATATATATATATATATATGCTGTTTGTAATCGAATTGTAATTCTAACAAAAAGCCATTCTGACATATGTATATAAAGCAGTGCTATTTAAATTTAATGAAGCTATACCGTATCTATATCAATAAACACGTAAATACAGCATCATATTGTAAAACATAAAAATAATCCTGTGTTGACGGTTATAATTTTATGAACAATAAAAGTTTCACGGATTCTTTTAGTTAATACATAAGTGTGAAAGCTGGGTAAGGAAAATGAAATATAAAAAAGACTACTATGGATTTTCAATAAGTGAGTTAGAATGTGACCTTCTTTACGAAATTTAATAAATATTTATTAATAGCTAAAACGTGAATACTGTCTACAAATAGTAACGAATAATCTGATAATAATTTATGTAATCAACTTTGAAATTGAATTCTTTTTAAAACTACTAGGCTATTGAAAATGTTTCACATTTTCCTTACGGAATAACTCGCAATGTTTCACACTATAAAACGGTATAAATAATGTATTAGCAACAAAACAATAGTGGAGAACCTCATTCACAATTGAGGTTATTACCTACATACATGTACACGTGAAAAGGACTTGATTTGCGGAGAACATGTTTACTTATTCAGCACGGCAAACTGCACAGTAAACTAAGATATATTCAACTTGGTCGATTCGCGGTAGAAGACGGTCACTCCTGAATGCATTATTTCCTCAATAAAATCAAACGCCATGAATAGCAGCCAAACTCAATACACAAAATATCTTATACAAAGGTGTTATATCTTTTTTTGAAAAATATGAAAATCCAAAGCGCGATATCACAAGCGAAAATGCAGATTTTATGTACCGTAAACACGAGATCTGGACAAGCATATCTTTATGGCAAAGTGAGACAATGCTATCGGCCAGACAATGTGTGCAAGTACGATGTGAATACGGCAAACGCAAAGGATTTCGTATAGCTTGAGTTTTTTAAAAAGCAGAAACCGAACGAAAAAGATAAGTATGAAGTGGTGGCCTAAAATGGTATAGACGCTAGAGGTAAAGTGCCATATATAGATTATATGTTTGCCACTAGATTTGCTGGTTCAATCACACACATACTTTCATTTTCAATAGGTAATTGAATATATATTTCAGTGGGGTCTATCGCATTATAAATTTATTACCTTAGTGTTAAGTTTAGCTTCGCTAAGAAACGCGTAAAATTCAGCGAATTGACAAAAAGATCGATTCGCAAAAGTATACAACCAGAGAAAGTGACTGTCATATTAAATATTTAATGTGTCGCTAGATGACACCTGAAAATTCTTATCTACCCGGGCGCGTAAATGTAGGTATCGCTAAACACCCCTAGAGGCAACGGACAACCGAGACGATGATGATTTGACGGGGAATGTGTGAGCGCGTATAAGATGCGCGAATACCGCGTATGCTACTGCGTCATATGTTCATCAATGCGCACGTCTACGCGATAGACAGTTTGATGTTTTTCCGATACGCACACATTTCCAAAACGGTAACCGCTAAGAATACGACTAGCTCGAGATAACATATCTACATGTCTAAAATGACACAATTTTAGGAAATTGAATATAATATCCTAACGTTGATTACTTTAAACTCATTTCCTCTTCAAATAGCAATTATGTCTATTGATGTTGTTTCACGCAATAATAGTTAAATAAATTGTCAAAAAAAGCCAATTAAAATCGAATTGGGTTTTGTTTCATTAAATAGTATCTAAATCCGAAATCCACTCATCCATGTGGTAGCTCTATATATTATCAAAACTGTATTCTTGTAGCATCGCGTGTTGTTAGGGTCACACGGGACACGAGTCGAAGGGTACCTACCTTCACAACGCATTGAACCGAACCTTTTCAATCACTGTCTGCAAGCGGAAAATTGAGAAAATAACATCAAACCTGGTCGTGGTAACTTTAAAAAACGTACTTTTGCACGCGGATCTCTGCCAAGGATCAAAAATGTACCCGACAAGCTAGCTTGGATCATCGCTTTAGATTTAGACGCGTCTTCATATACGGTGATGTTCAATATCACTTCACTTTTTGTCATTTTTGTTCTTGTATCGCAGTGTCATTTTTGTCAACAAAAGAATATCGTTGCACCTTTAATAAAAATGGGGATTCTTCTTCAAAGTAGAGGAATGTTTTCAAGGATTTAATGATAGATATTGGATGAAATTCTGCACTTTAGCTTCTCTGATCATTATGCTTTAGTATACCGAAAACAAGCAATTATTTGCACTTCAACAAAAGCCGCCTTAAGAAGTATTCTTCTTCTGTTCGGTTTTTCAATATATAAATATATAATATAACTAAACATCATGTAATATTTTCTTGAATGCAATTTCCGTTCGGAATATTCTTTTTTCGCATCAACTGGAAACCGTAATGAGCTCCATGGGAGTTTTATTATTATTACTAACATAAAGTTAACTTTATAGCAGCGCAAGCGAATATATCTGAGATTAAATTGCATTAGTTGTCCACTTTATAACTTATATCCCGTAAGTGTTGGCATCTTAGAGTATTTGGCATTTAAGTTTCCATAATAAAGTAGAAAATTTAAATTAAACAAAATTACACAATAAAGTACGTTCGCGGCTATAGGTTATATGATTGTATGAAAAAAGTTCAACTTAGACAAGTTTTGGCTACGGAGAAAGTAATCTAAACATATCGTTTCATCGACAATGGTCGTCCAGTCTTGTTATCACTAATTGGACTTTTAAGAGAGTAAATGAATGTAGGTCAATCCATATATTTTCATTAAGCTACATATTTGATCTGTTATACTAGTGTTGATTCAACAAAGGGTTTGAAGACTTTAACTATAATATACATACATCTACAATGTGTTTATTTTACAAAGGATATTTATATACACATAGGTTTCCGCATGTATACAACTTTATGAAAATGTTTTATTTCCTAAATTCACGACAAGCTGAAACAAAGATTAATTGTGTGTGCTTAAAAGCCAACAACATAAAACTTCTTCCCAAGTATGTGAACCATACTGTTGCCGTCAAGCAACGGCATGCGTTTCTTGGAAATTACGATATAAATTTTGACAATATAATGGCAGTGTAAAACTGCTGCTTTGAATCAATGGAATTAGGTTGATTTTAAAATT
The DNA here is from genome assembly GCA_018344505.1 of Nebria ingens riversi. Classification (NCBI taxonomy): domain Eukaryota; kingdom Metazoa; phylum Arthropoda; class Insecta; order Coleoptera; family Carabidae; genus Nebria; species Nebria ingens. Next base: position 228,104 of record JADQWA010000677.1, read on the forward strand.
AATTCTAAGCGTTTGCTAGAAATTATTACATCAGAAATAAGATTTAAATAAATTCACTAACGAGATTGTATTGTATTGTTAGGCAGCAAACAATGTAAAGGGTATAAACACGGCCTAGTAGTAACAACACACGAGCGTCCTCAAGCAATAGAGGCGAGAGTTCAATGAAGCCAGTGCGTATGTTAATATATTACTCCGGAGCAATAACACAACGTTAATTACCTCATCCTATTCGTATTAAATCTGCTGTACCATGAACAACCGCCTCCTTGTTGTGTAATGCGTAAAGCGTGTGTGTTTGTGATGACATAGGATGTATTCACTCAATTGTTTAGTATGTCCGTCAACTTTGTGTATGCCAACGCTTACTGTCACTGTTGTATCTTCTTCTTCACTAAATCTGCTTAAACTTAAAACAATGCAAGGACTCTGATTTAATTCTACCCATTTTAAGGTGTAACCATCCGTAAATTCGTTAGGAAAATATTACTTAAATATTTTGTGATTACTATAATAAGTTAAATCGTTAATTTCTTTTGTAAATCATATTTGAAATCATTTGCGTCATTTATTTATTATTTAATCAAAAGTTTGCAAGTCACTTTCACATACAACTTTGATTACACTGGTTCTGAACTCGATTTCCGAAATTCGATTCCACCGGAAGTAAAGATCGAGGTCCGGAAGTCGCCCGGGTCCAAGAGCGGAAAACAAGTCAGAATTAATATAAATCTACTTTATCGTTTACCGGCTTTGAAAACTGTATTCGTTCAATGGTTTTTGTGCCTACATTGCAGAACAGGCGAAAATTCAATTGGAACAATTGCTTTAGAAGATAATTTCTTTTTTGCTATAGGTAGAATAATTTATATATATGTTGTCACTACTTTCGTATATCTATTAAAGTTTAATACTTATGTTATTTTGTTGAAAAATAATTTAGAAGTTCTCTATTTCTGTAACTATTATTTCGATATTGAAACATGAACAATTACTAAGTAGGTCGATGTTTCGCTTACAATATTATAACTCCAAAGTATAATTAACTAGTGTAGCGTGTGTCTCTAATTCGAATACAAGGGTAGTTTCAACCGGGATAGGTAATTCAAATTGACAATGAAATTTTGCATTTAAATGTATGTACCTATATCTAAACACACAAACTTTCATACAACAAGATGTATACATTTATGGATGATTTGGATTTCCGAATTGGATGCAATGATGAATTGCTAATCTGTTTACAGGTATAACTATCTAATGGCATTATCTATGAGTTGAATTATCGCAAGCGGAGTTAATAATTATTGAATGTCCTTTGTATGTCAATATTGATCTATATTTGATATTGCACCTAAACCACATTAACTAGTACTTGCTAGTATTGATACTAGTTTACAATTTGGTAATGATTTAGCAAGATGATGGATTACCTCAGATTATAATAAGAAAAGTGATATAATTTTCAGGAAAGAAATTGGAATAAAAAACGTCTTTACCCACAACGTTCAGGCTTTAATAAGAAAACAACACGCGACCGGATTCGGACGTTTCGGACGTCCATTCTCAGGCAAACTGGTATGAACATAAAATCAGGAAACTGCACAAAAATACATTCTTCACAAAACGTTGTGGGTAAAGACGTTTTCTATTCCAATTCCACCACACACAGAGTTGATTTTCATAATGATATAATTTTCATTAGGTAATTGCCCTTTTTCTGTTTTTATGTCTATACAACTTTCTACTCCGTTTTCCTCTATTTTCTAATAATATTCACGATAATTTGTTAGAAAATGTGTTATTGTGTTGGATATTCATTATTAAGCTCACAACAATACATTGCTACACAGTAGCCTCATTATAATAAATTTAATACTTCCACATTCCTATACCTCTTTTAAATGATCACGAAGCCAGTGCATACCTACGTACACTGCTTGTTATATATAAACCTCATCAACTCACCAAACATCAAAGGATTCTTCCGAAGTGAACGAAACGGAAAAAGTAACAAGACGGTTAAAACTCCGTCATTTCGCTATGGTGCTTGTCTTATTACTTACACATCCATCCACAAAGAGTACCTTCATACTTTTCATATGCCGGAAACCATAGATAGACTCATGATGGCAAGAAACCAATGTTGTGAATCCTGTCTCTGATCTGGTTCTAGAACCCACTATGTTTGGTTGGCTACTGTGTAAATTGTGTAAAATTGCGAGTTTTCATCCATCAGAAATGCATTTAATTTGTATCATAAATAAACATACCATCACGGGATGGATGTGTGTTATACTTGTAGCTGGAAAGCTATTTCAAAAGCGTACATGCCCAACTCATAAGGGATTAACATCGCATTTCATTAACATTTAACGTAGTGCGCCAGTTTTTTTTAGGTAACGTGATGCTATACCTGTGCTGTAGTTATGCAAAGCTGAATATAGAAACGGGCACGTGGTTCTGTTAAATAATCTAAGAGATATGACCGTAAACCTATAGGGAATCATTCTGGCACTAGCGTGAACAGTGTAGCTAACCCAACAAAGACATCAATCACGTTGACTGTTCGTTTGTACTGCACGATCGCGCTTTGAAATGATATTAATGCTCTGAAATGGTGTTTTAACTTAATTAGATTTTCGATAAAAATTAAATGGACCTATGTCTGAATAATAGTAGGAGCTTTTATTATTTATATAACCTATACATTGCGGTCAATGTACCACAGGATATAAATAACACATATTTTAGTTTGAATTGAAAATTCTTTTATGATGCGATTGCTGAAATGTTGACATACACTTCTGTAATGATTATATATTTAAGGATATATTTTATAGATTGCACCATTATTTATTTTGCAATTAAATTAAAGCATTTGAAACACTTTCAAAATTGTTATTGATTCTCGTTACAAATATACAAGCTTGCGCCATTAGTCTTTTAGTATTTGTGTAGTGATTCTAACTTCTATCATGTATCAATCAAAGCACATCGTGGTGATAGTGCTATTGCACGATCGCAATGTGGTAACTATACGCGTGCGATGTCACACTAATTGAACGGTTCGCCAATTCAATCTAATTCGCTCATCGCATTTTTTGGGGTTTATATATTGGCTGCACGGAACAGCAATAGTAGCACCACGATCACAAGCTCTATAGCCGATGAATTTTCGGTTGTCGCATTAGTTGACCATGCTCGGCTGGTTCGTGCGGCCCTTGTAATTATTTCGATTTTCAGTTGACGCTTATGTCCAACCAGTCGGCTATTTTCTCACTATCAGAGATGGATTCAGAATATTTCTTACGTTAACCTTTCACATTTCATTTTTTTAATATATACATATCAATTTATAAGTGGTAGTTCAACCTTTGTTCAATTATTTTCCCACATTTTCTACAGTGGATATATACTTTGGAAAATGTGAGAAATTAACATAATGGTGAGGAGACTTGATTTAACATAGCAATTGAAAATATTAAAATAGCAGTAGTAACAATTCTTGTTCATTAACAATTTGTTAGGTACGTTGATGCAATCAGTTAGAAATCAATAGTTACAAATCATATATGCGAGTGTTTGGTTTTTATGAATGTAAAATGTGTTGAAAACGCAATAAAGCAATCTAGTGTAAAATTAATCAATCCAATACTGTATCAGTTATTTATGTTTATTGGTTCTAGTTCATTTTTGACACTAGTTAAAAACCACTAATTAGTTTACCACTACAATTTAATTGGTTAAGTGTATTGTAGCGTTAGGTAACCAGATCAATTGTTGATCTGATTCTAATTATAATTATTGCTTTCATTTGTTTAACAAACTCTTTTTTTTTTAATTGTTTCCGTTTTTAATGTTGATCATACATGATTGTGGTTATTTGGAGATCTAATTATGATTTTCGAATATAATTTATAGCTGTTTGCGTTTTTTGGAAGCAGTCAGCAAAATAATGGACTAACTCTGAATTTTAATGTGCATAGCATATTATTTAGAAACATACAATAGCCACAATATAAGAATAAAAATCGTTTTAATTACAAAACTTTGTTTAAATTATAAATGTATACAGGCCGTTATATACTATAAAAAGTTGCGAAAATAATAATGGTCCTTGCGGGGGAAATTTTTTTAATTTATGACTTTTTGCTGAATGCCTAAAATCCCTCAGCTGCTGTTTTGTGACGACATTTATACAGACAACACATTTTTTACAAATTAAAAGTTGATAAATGTTGGTCATACATTAATTTTTTAACTGTCAGGGTTAGACAAGCAACACATTTAAACCAAATCACATTTAATGAAAGTACATATATATGTAGATAACTTTATTAACTAGTTCCAGAATAATTGAGTTTTAAAAAACCGTTAATAAAAAAGGGCATAACTTTTTGTTCTTCAAGTAAAAGGAATTAAATCGAGTTTTAATTCTTGCAAAAATATTCTGAGTGTTTTTCACCACCGCCTTTGTCTTGTTCCATTTATTGATATTTCCCCCTTATATAATATACCTAAAGATAATCGCTGACGCTTTTTCCTGGTTTATGCTCGAAGTTGGCGCAATAATTCACGCACACCAACATTATCCATGTGCTGACATCATCACATTACAAATAATGACCTATTTTTTGTTTTATTTTCTTTGCAATCTTTACCTCTTTAATATTCTTTTTCTGTGTATCGTAACCCCACAACTGGGTTTATCGACAATTAAAATACTACAAAACGTATTGGTCTATTTAAATTGCATCGATCTCAAAACAACCGTTCTTGAAATATGCGTTTATTAAACCTAAAAACCCTATTCCATATCTAAACTTAATAGAGTTGTTCCACGTGAACGTAATTATAATTTCATGTAATTTATCTTAAATTGAGAAAATGTGCAGCTACATATATTCAAACATTTAGTTCTATTATCATATATGGAACACAGTGTATAAATTTATTGAAGTTTGCTCTTGTAATCTAAATTAGTAGATATTATTTGCGATAGGGTATATATAGTTGTATTAGATTCGGTTGAGGTTGTTCGCCGTTTAGGCGTGTTGTGCTTCTGAGCACGAACGAAATATGTGTTTGTCAAGGCTGGTTCATTAATTTCGTGATAATACCCTAAAACCAGATATCTGACAGAACTTCCAACCCATCTTACTCGGTCAATATAGAGAAATACTAACTATTCATTTCACTCTTGATTAAATTGATACATCCAATATGATGATGTATTTACCAAATAATACAACTATTTGTAAATTAAGTAATTAATTTAATATGAAAATATAACAACCCAACATAAATGATTTTCTTTTTATTTATTTATTCACAAGTAAGGAGCCCAACCAAAATTATTTCATTTTATTTATTCATAACTGAATTAGAATTTTACATACATATCTGGTTCACCATTTCTACTGGGAGGCCAAACTGTCCATATAGGATAATAATTGAATTATAGAAACTGCTTGCTTTCCATGTTATGATTCGTAAACGTGGGAAACTAATTACTCGAAAACAGGGTAACCACGCAAATGGTAAGCAGACATCAGCATAATGGATCCGGTATTAAATTTAATTATTTGATCGAAAACTTTGCAGAGACCTACGCGACGACGCGACGTTCCAACTTTGCTCACCACCATATGCGAACGTATACTTGACTGCGTGATTTGTTTTACAGATTATAACGTATTTTAATCATCATCACTAAAGTATTGCTCACTCTCTGGAATTTTAAATGGTTTCATTATACTATGCCGAGCTGAATCAGCTGTCTACAAGTACCGCTGGGATTTGATTTAATTTGCTAAATTGCGCGCATATTTTCTTATTTGAATAATTAAGTGTTTACGTACTATTATACAGAAAATATTACTTTTATTAATTTACTTCATTTAGCCAATTATTCATTCGACTATTTTTAGAAAACTAACAAATATTTGAAATTATAATCCAAAAATATGGCATTTTACTCCTATAGTCCCTGAAAAGTACAAGTACAATTTTAAATTAGTTTTTACTTTAAAAATATTGATTTGAAAGTCTGATTATAACTTTATCTACATCGTTTAGAATTATTAAAATAAAATATGTTTGAAAAGAAAATATTTTGGGTTTCATGTTTTTTTTTATTTCTATATTCAACTGCGCGTTGTTATGACGTCATTACAACACATTTTGATAAGATACCAAGCAATGTTTAGCATGAATAAAAAAACTGTAGAAGCAGTAAGATATAATAGGCCATAATTCGTATCTTCTGTTTGCATAAAAAGTGATTTTATGAAAAAGGGGAAATAGAAGATAAAACAGTGATGTGTAGCTATCAATATACTTTTCCCTTGATAATGGGACAATATTTTTTTTATGCAATTAAATGTAAAAGCGTAATATTTAGATACCTATATGCACTTGTATAAGTAAGATATGAAAAGATGACTTTTGATAAATGGATGTATTGTGGAACAGCCTGAAAAATGCAAGGGGAACCCAAATTCAAACATCGGAAATTCGATTTTGCAAAACAAAACATTGGTTGTTTTGGAATTCGTATCACGTACTTATTACGTACTGAAGCAAAAGAGGGCACACGCACACACACACACCCACGCACACACACACCCACGCACCTACCATAATGTGCGGAACCAGATTTTGCACTGATTAAATTTGCATTTACTAGTGTTGCTCAGGGGCGTTACTACGTTTTCTTGCAAGTACAGTTGTCATTGCTCAGACAGAAGAACAACGAATTGTTAATAAAAAAAACTTGAACTTCCGGTTTAGATTTTATTTTAAAACATTGTTTCTACATACATATATTAAATACTAGTAAAACGATTTATTATTGATTTTTAACTGTCAAATATTTGAAATATTTCGTTATACTATATTTGTTCATGTTCTGATAATTTCATTTACAGAAAGGAAAAGCTGAAGTATTCGTATACACTATCTCGTAAAGGTTCATATATATATATATATATATAGCTATTCACAAATAAATTAATTGCAATTGGTTTTATTTTTTACTCTAGGGATTACATACACACACACACACATACACACAAATAAAGGCAAATTCAATTAAGCTTAAATTAAAAAAGAATAACTGATTGAATTTGAACATTTGCAAATTTACATTTCCATTCTTTCATATATGTACCAGAAAATAATAATGATTAAATTTGATTTGCTGCTATACTTGTGCTATCAAAAATAAACAGATTCAGCTCGTACAAACAAGGACCGAAGGGCAAGTAGAAGGATGACATACTATATTAACTAACTAAACACATAAAAATATAGATTTCTTAAGATTAACAACGGGAATAATCAAAATTGAAGAGCGTTGGCTCTTAACAAGGACGAATTGCCGGGGACGAATTGTCAGGAACGAATTGTCGGGTACGAATTGTCGAGGGCGAATTGCCGGAAACGAATTATGTGGGGACGAATTGTGCAGAGACGAATTCAATTTATAAACGGCAAACATTTAAATCCGAGACAATAAAAACCCAATCAAATATGCGGAAATTGTAAACAGAACTACATATGAACCTCTTCGTCGGAAAAACACATATTTCTAATCAATTAGCTGCTCACTTTAATGAAGTACGTAAGGGTGACGTTATATTATTTAAAATTAAACAAAAACTGTATTTGTGTGCTAGTACAGTATTTTTTGCATATGTATTTAGGGGGAACTAAGCAGGTGTATTTTGGTAGTTTAAGGAGCGGCTCTTAAAATGTTGTTCCTCTTAAAAATTTTAAATTAGAGTTCTAAAAGTTTATATAGGTACCTACTAAGAAGACGTCCAAACATATAAACCACTCCTTATCCTTGTGAATAGTAGTTTAAATTTCGCATATTTATAATAACTGTAAATTATATAATTGGTTTTTCTTCAAAATTAGAATTATAGGTAAGTTGTTAATAAGTATCTAAATCCGGGCAGTACCCGGAATCGTGTACTAGACCCGAGAAGCGAGTATTTGAATACCCGGTGCTTATAAGAGAGGGTATCCTGTTCTTAAAATGACGCGTATTGACAGCGCTATTAAACGGTTGAAATAATGTACGCCTCTGAAATTGAAACACGATACGCACCACTAAATTCTAAAACAAAGAACACCTCAACACACTGTCTCCAACATAATCCTTCTTACATCAGCTGTCACTCAAAACTACCTTAGAACATTCCTTTTAAATGTAAGGCTTTGTGATACTATTATATACAATAAACAAAAGACCATACACACACAATATTGAATTTAAAATTAATGGTGTATATGTAAAATGTCTTTAAGCGCCGATATATTAGCATGCACCAAACATAATATATGAATTATGACAAACTTGATATTCTAATGTAAAATAAATGGTAATAGTAAATGATGCCAGTGACTAGCTGATGCCACATCCGTGAACATTTATTTCCATCACCTTTAAACAATTGAATATGAAAGATAAATAATAGAGAACGTCCACTTCATGTGTACTCGTATACTTTAGACGATTAGTATTGAAATCTACGTTTGGCCAAATACAAGGTAATTAATCTTGTCTGGTAAAGTTGCGAACTCATCCGGTCCATGTCCACTGCCTAAATGTAATATAGTAGGTTCATCCGAATGCCATCTGTTGAACTTATAACCAACTATATCTATGTGCGTTTCAACAACCTTAACAAAGCCCCGGCACCGTATTTATTGTTGTGTTTTCGCGTTACACACGTTATTCTGTCCTATAAACACCATTGATAGCTTTGATTTATGATTTAGACATTATTAGGCGTTTTAATATTGATTATATTTTGTACATTTAATAATTCGATTTTTACGTAATTTTATTTTATACAAAAAAAAAACATCTGTTAATTGAGGCCCCAAAAGTGTAATTATAATTACTAAAATTCTTAAAATAATTTACAGTTAATCCAATAGCTTTTCCAACCAATATGTTTTGGTTAGAATCATAGTTCATAAACAAACAAGTACTTTTCGAATTTTATTTTGTATGTAGATGTAAATAACTTTTTAATCCGAAAATGTTTTCATAAAGCCAGGTTCGCCAATGAAAAGTGTAATCGCGCTTTATAGGTATTCGTATAAAATACCTAAAAATGTATAAATTCATGTGGCAAATAACATTTGGTTTGCCGTGTCTTCATATATGGGAAGGTAGTTAAACTAGTCACGGACCACACTTTATATATACTCGTATATACATATATATATATATATATATATATATATATATATATATATATATATATATTATTATTATTATTATTATATATATATATATATATATATATATATATATATATATATATATAGGTACACACACACACACCTTAGTGCTTTATATTTGCGAACACGGAATCAATTTCACATCGCTTCACACATATATATACATATATATATATATATATATATATATATATATATATATATATATATATATATATATATGTATTATATATATATATATATATATATATATATATATATATATATATATATATATATATATATATATATATATATATATATATATATATATATATATAGGTACACACACACACCTTAGTGTTTTATATTTGCGAACACGGATCCAATTTCACATCGTTTCACACACATACACACATCGTTAAATTTTCCAGTTGTATATTTGATCTTAAATACATGTTTAAATTATGGAGGTTCGCGCTAACCAATTCATTTGTGAGCACATGCTAAATGTCTGCTGTATTGCTGAGGCGAAACAGTGTTGTCTATATGTTTGATAAAACACTTATTAATATCTATATCAATCATTGTAAAGCGTCGGGATTCGCACCACGCCTTCAGCAATCCCAATTTAATCATTCAATATTACTGATTCATCCACCAACGCCTTCTTAGAGTTTACTAACGCTTAGTAACGCAAGCCTATTTAATTAAGACTATAACAAGAATAATTAATTTTAAAAATCAATTTTTGTTTCTAAAGCTGCGCTTAACTGCAATGAATATTATATGTCACGTGACATCGGGCACAATAAATAATTTATTAGGCAATTACTGCTTGTGCAAAGGTAATACATACCTGTAATTAAGGGACTGTTTTCATAGGGTCAACGTGTTTCTTGATAGATTTTACTAATTCACAAGATTACTCCTCCAGTCAATTCTGTTCTTAGATCTATATGATGCAATTTGTTTAACATCTTCCTGATTACTATATATGAATATTTTCGTAATTTGTAAATGCAACGCAAGGGAAGTGAAAAATAAATAACACTAAAGAGAAATAGTGAATAAGCATTGCGAGGATTCATTGATAAAAGACGGGATATAATCATCATTAGTCGTCCATCGTTTTTGTCTTGAAAACGCGACGTGTAGTTTGAATGCGCATCACATCTATTCTTCTGTGATGCTTTATGTTTCTCGCTGTTGAATTGCGTGATTGGAATTGATTCGTTAAGTTTGCGTGCGGTACGCTTTTGTTCGTAATTTAATTTCACAGATGGGTCTGAACTAACTTTGTCTCTTTTTTTATCGTTCAATGCTTATTTGCTCTTGCTTTGTTTTACAATTGGTTTGATGACCACATTAACACGATACTGTGCTGTATGATGCTGTGAAAGAAATTAAATTTAACTATGCTTTTAGCTGAAGTAGTCGCACTTTATAGTTTGCTATTAAAATTCAAGACGTTATTATTCGTAGTGATAGTTTTTATTGGAGAAAGATTCTAACTAACTTTATATTTCCTCTACTTGCAATTATTTTTAATTAAATCGTTTTCTAAATGATCACAATCAGATTTCTTCTTGAGAATTTAATTTGTTTATACCTATTATAATATGAATTTATATTTAAGCTTATATCAACAAATAAATCTTTGTGGTTTACTATTTTCGGCATTTCAAATTGTAATTATAACTCCACACGTTAAAGAGCTCTAAAATAAGTTGCACTATGTAAAATAGTCTTATATTATATTTATAGGTACTTATATAGGTAATTTAAGGTTGAACCATATTATGATGTTTAATGTTCTAAACTATAAATTTTATTTATATCTTTTTAACAATAAAATATTATATTTATATGTAGGTACATACCTATATAATAACAATTTCATTTTTAAACTATGAAAACTTGTTCTATTATTTCCAAATGTCGAGGAAATATTATACTTTAATGTATGACAAATAAAAAATTTCATTTAGATAAAAAAATTTATAATGGTAATATAATATGGAATTAATTTTATAAATTCGCCATTAAAAATAGACAGTCTAGTCAGCAAGTAAAAATAATCCACATAATCTTTCATTTTCTCGAGTAATGAATAAGATTAGTTTTATTATTGTAAGTTTTTATTACATACCGCGGGTGAAACAATATCAAGATAGACTGTTATAAAGTCGCTGAAAATACAACTGGTTTAGCACTACAGGAAAATTAATTAGGTATTTTATTCATTACAATAAATGAGTAGTTCGTAGGTGTTTTTTTTGTTTGTAGATGAACAAACGTCAATATTTCTGTTTAAATTTATATTACTACATCAGCGCAAGCATCGTCTATTTATCTATCTATCTATGTATGTAAGGGTTCTCGGGAGATGAAAAGCTACCATCACCGCGTGTTGCGATCCTAAAACCACACGAACCACACTGCGTTCTATACTTGTTCCTACGTTCACGGCTTTTGGCTTCAGTTGGATTTTGATCTCACTTGCACGTTTGCTCGACGCTCGCTTCTCATTTCAAAGCAACCAAATACGCACTCAGGGTTATCCAAAACACCATCCGTGTATATGCCATCAACTGCCTTACTTTTGTGAAGTTGTCCGGTTCAATTATCACTTTGTCACTCACTAATATCGGAATTCTAGTTCACTATTTTCCACAATCATCCTTTATTTGAATTACAGTGACACATACTACATGTACAGTCGCTAGAAACACTATATAGGTCATTTATTATATTAATATATTACAGAAATGTTATAGTGAAAAGATATCCTCCGAAAATGTATTTGAGGAAACTGATAGAATTAAAAGAAATTCTTCATTTTTCATAAATTGGTCTTTATAGATATTATTACAATAAAAGCATTTATAATAATAATAATATTACAATTACTAAAGTTAGTTACAAACGGATTGACTAACTATACATCATCTAAACGTGGTTCAAATATAATATAGTGGCGTAAAAAGTGTATGTATATTTTCTAGTTAGTCAATACGGGTTTGTAAATTTAAAAATTAATTACGATAACAGCAATGCAGAATCAAAAATGTCAATGCTACAAATCTAACAATGATTTATGGCAAAATTAATTCAGTTGTGCGATGAAAGATTTCGAATTGATCAAATTGTGTTTCAAATGACAAAACGCTAAAAGTATAATATGTGACTATAGTCCCATATTTCACTACAATTGCAATTTAGTGTTTTGAAATTAAATTACCAACTATTGTTTCATGCATTCCACAGTTAATAATAAATAATATAAATTAATATTCAAAATAAAATTTTAAATAGTTTTTCTTCTCAACTGAACAAATATAATTAACAGATTAACTAAAATACCTAAGTGCGAAATTTATAATAATTTTTATATTCTAAAACACCCATTATTCCCTTTGTTGAAAATAAGTTTGGTCTTCATATTAAAATACTTTCTGATGGTTAACATTATTTGTACAACTGAGATGACCGCCGTAAGTACTTGACACAAGTTTTTCTAACGTATTTATTCTAACTTTCAAAGTTGAACTTAGAACGAAACCTATTGCAGATATAAGTAATTGAATCAGTACACCCTATACCCAACTAACTAAGTATATGAATTATAAACGAGTTTGTGAAGTATCTTCGAGTCGTCAAATAATATATAACGACTTTCCTTATTTTGTGTGGGTGGGTATATGTACCTATAGGCATATATGCTACCGTGTTTCACAGTAATTTATTGTATGTACGTATACTTACCTCTTCATAACGATGCTTAAATTGTATAAGTACCTAAACGCAAAAGTGTTGTTCAAAACTTTGTTTGGTACATGCCGTATAGCATGAAGAGTAAATAGGGATAATTATGAATTATTTTTATATAGAAATGCATTGAAATCAAATTCGATATTTTGTAGCTCAAATGTTTTTGCATGTGAAATTGTTATTTTTAAAGTTATTTTCTTTATTTTGTTGCACGTTTAAATATCTATGTGGCAACATGAATATGTTTGTAAAATATTTCAAGCATGAATTTACTTCCAAAGAACTTTGTGCATCCCCGATCTTGATCCGAATTATGATGCAAAGCCATGCCGCGATAGTCATACTAGTATGCGAGCAGTCAACCATGGTTTGCAAAGGCTCGAAAAGGCTTAATATTACATTCCCTATCCTATATCATACAAGCGCAGGCGCTCTGCTTCAGCTTACCTTTCAATTGAATTTAGTGAAGTACCATCTCATCTCCCGGACTTGGCTTTTTTAAAATAAAAATTACGTTCCCGGCGCTCTTTACGTAAAACTTCACCAAATAACAGATTAGCATTATATAGTGCACATTTTTTATACATACTAGAGAAGTAGTCGTTTTCAAGCGTTTACTATATAAAAATTAAACTTTCGCATATTTTACCATTTCTTGCACGCTATCACCATTATATATTGCTAAATTAAACAAAATTTCTAATATTTCTTATAAAACACACGTTCTATAACATATTTTATCGATAAACATGACATTGTTATTATAGGTCGTTTTATTAAAACTCCAATTTACCCTTATTTAAATTGCATTCAGGTTAAAGTTTTCGCTATTTTATATAAATATATTTAGAAAGATATAGCTAGTATTTTAAATTTAAAAGCCTGTAATATAGTTAAACAACATCATTTAGAAATGTATCAATAATGAATTTGCCGAAAACTCCCGCCGTTGTCCATAAAAAGGTTAAATTTATCACGCTTTCCATCTCTTTCATTTGCACGGCAAGCCTGATGCTTTCCTTTTTATGCATCACAAACCGTGGAAATTATTAATAGGTAGGTTTAACTTTATAAATACGATTTTTTCTCAGGTTAATTTAGTTTCTAAGAGGCACTTGAAACTTTGTCATAATTCATCTACGAACGAAAATCCTTCGTGATTTATGAAGTAGTTTAAGAGATGCCTTGTTAGAATATTACGTTGCATAAATTTTCCTTAAATTGAAACGGCAATATTGTCGGTAAATCACGTGATTTTCTAATGACAAAATAATTAAACATACCCACCAAACATAAAATAGAATAATCGTTGTTGTTGCTGTGTATACTACTGTTTATGTTTAGTGTCGCTCACACTATTTATCATTTATGAATATGTATTTATATTTCGAATTTGCACGATTCGTCAAATTATAACAATACACACAACATATATAATTTATTATATATTGCTATTAAATTATATTCATAATTCTTATATACATAAACGTATCAATAATTAATATCTATCACAAGCGTATCTAATTTGTTTATAAAAAAAAATTATTGTTTTACAATTATATATCTAATAATTATATTATATAATAGTTATATATATATATATATATATATATATATATATATATATATATATATATATATATATTGGTTTAAAACCACTAATATTTGCTTATTTATCTATTATAGTTTATAATTATTCAAGTTATAAATAGTCAGAATTGCCATACACATAAGGAAGAAGTTGTATGTTTTTTTTTCTTAAAAAAATACGTAATTAAAAGATTATCTCTAAACTTGTAAGTACTTAGATGTTTTGTAGGTAAGCTGTGGGAATATAAATATTTAATAATTTTTATTATTCTATGTCACTGTTACTTTTCTAGTATGCTCATACACAATAAATACGCAAAGTTGCTTTAGTCGTATACGAAAGTTGTATTAGGTAAAACAGACGATCTTTTAGTGTAAATAATTAAATATGCCTCTGGCGCTTGCCATGCGATGCGCTGCGCTTTTTACTCAGAGTGTAGAACTGCAACGAAATGAAGCAAGTAATATTTTGACATTAAACGCGCGAGATAACTAAAGTTATACCTCCTTAATTTCATATTATATGATCCCTAACTTTAAATTAAACCAACAAAACTACTAATGCTCCATTTTGATTTATTAAATATTATCTTATATTCAATGGTTCGCATCTTGATAATCTTTCACCATTCAACAAAGTTATTTTGTTTCATCCAAAGTCATCATACACGCTATTCTATTACGCTTGTTCACAAGTTTTTTTAATTATAAATTTGTATTAACATTTACAAAATGAAACTGTTTTTAAACAGCTAGAACATATATTTTTTTAATAACGAAATAATATTTCATTTGAATCCAATCACTCGCAATAGGTTAGTACGATTTCAATCAGTTTAAATCCAATAGATTATCATATTAAAAATATGAACTTTCCATAATTTGAAAAGCGCTGTTGATACACCGTCAATTGCAAATGTTCAAATCATGAATTTTGTTATTCTTTTCATAGGTACATACATCATACAGATATTTTTTTAAAAATTATATTCTCTGTTTCCACCATTTGACATTTCAAAAACAGGTGATGGCCCTCTAAACACTACACTGTCTGTATATTTTCAATTAAATATACACGTTTTTTTTTCTGTATAAACAGTTTTTACAAATTTCCATTTGTTTTTTGAAGCTTTAACATGTCAGTTATTTTGTGAAATTCCCCACAAGGGATTCTATTTATAAAACTTAATGAATTATTGTTAATCTAGCGAATATATAGTTATAGAATTCTTTCCGTAGTAAAAATGTTTAAATTATTTCATTTGATTTTAATACTGATTTAAAATCGTCATGCTAATTCATATCTAGTGCATCTCGTATTAAATATATTTATTTTAATGTTTATCAACCTTTAAGAACCAAAAAATATTTCACATATGAAGAAAATAGATGAAATGCTTCTTTTATCAATCATACCTACGTCAACATTAAAAGCTATCGATCACTGTCCTATCGAAATTAATTGAAAACTTTAGATGAATCGCAAAAAAAATAGTTAAATTATTGATTTAAACGTAATTTTGTCCCGAGAACCAATATTTGATTCTGTAAAAGTCTGCCATGGATACCCGAATGTCACCATTTGATAAATTCATTTATAGGCGAATAATATTTATGAGCATGCATCACCAGTATGCAAACGGATGCAACCATATGTTAATAATTGCACGACGACGTCGAACATCATTTAAACTCGATCAATCAAGTGGGCCGTGATGATATTAGTGGTCGGTTGTAGGTAAACCTTATAACTACCCATGCATACATATGGTAACTCATGTTTAAGCTATGTTATTGCCTGTCCCTATATTAGCCTCGATTTAATAGCTACCACCTATATAAATATTAATCAATCATTAACCCACTGATTAGTAATTTGTGCCACCGAGAGATTGTCATCTTGTGCTCTAAATTCTAATTTATGTCGGTGATTCAAAGAATT
Source organism: Nebria ingens riversi (assembly GCA_018344505.1). Classification (NCBI taxonomy): domain Eukaryota; kingdom Metazoa; phylum Arthropoda; class Insecta; order Coleoptera; family Carabidae; genus Nebria; species Nebria ingens. The sequence goes on from JADQWA010000677.1 coordinate 244,653, forward strand.
TTTAATGTGTTGGTGCATTCATAATTCATTTCATCTTCACTGTTGATGGAAATTCATGAAATTACTACTATTATTATAATCAAATTAATTCAGGATGAATTTATTATCATTTCCATAATTGATTGACTGAGCCCGTCAATTTTAAGTTTATTTATTTTATATTAAATCAAATTACCTTATATTAACGTCATTGTATTAAAAATATCTTAGTTGCTTATAAAAATACCAAATTGTAAAGCTTTTAAAACTAAATCAAGTAAACAAAGTCCTATTTATCATTTATGGTAAACGAAATATTTTTCCACACAGCATACTGTATGCAATGATTCTTCTTCCGACATTTGGTTCTGTATTGATACAAGCTACAGAGAATGGAAAGACTGTTGCTGTCGTGCAGTGTGTACTTCGCAGTAGGGGGTGGTAGGAAAAGACGATTTATTTAGTCGTCGACAGAGCGGCTAAGACCAGGGGAGGAACTTCCATAGATCACCCGCTGGTGTCGTTGATTATTGAGATCTACCGCTGATCAAATCAGTTCTTTTATTATTTTCTCCAGGTTCAGACACCTGGAAGTATATTTGTGCAATACTCGTATTTACTGAAGTATGTTGAGTACCTTATATCAGACATTTATCCAGATAAGTACACACTTAACCAGTAATAAAGATAGCAAAAGTAGAAGAAAATTTAGTTATAAAAATTCATCGTTGATTGTGACTGCAATAAAGATAAGATTTCGTGTGAAACCAACGAAAAATGTAAATGTAACACGTTATAACACTACGGTGTTCTAATTCACCCAATCTATAACTGTTAAGAAGAAATACAAAAAATCCCGAACAGCATAGAGTTTAATTATCCGTGAAAGCTTTTTATTTTACTCGCACAGTCGAAACGAAACGATAACGAACGTGACTTGAAACCATTTAAAGGCTTTTTTCACCCTGATTTAACGATATAATTTGTTTTAAATCTCTATTATCTCTGCCTTCGTAGGAGAAGAGTGTATTATTGCAAGAATGTGTGGCTAACTTGTCACGCTAGGGCTAAATCATTCGAAGACAAATTGCTGACAGGTAGGCTACCAGAGCTTTGTTTGGGATTTTGCGGTCACCCCTAATGTACAATAATATGTCAATCACGTAACTTATTACGAGCAAATACAACGTATATTTCATTGGGATGCAATTCATGTTTTATGTTTATCGGTAGATTTATTATTTTGTCGCAATGGTATAAAAAACTTTTAAGTATTATTAATTATTTCAAATTGTAATTAGGAGAGTAATATTTCGCATTCATTATTATGAATTTTAATTTATTTATAAAAGAACGTAACCTTGATGTAAAAATTAAAATTATAAGTCTTGATTTCCATAAAAGAATTATTTTCTCTGGCTGCCTCAATGTACAAAATAAGTATTCTTATTATTATTATTATTAGTTTTGAACTTGAGACTAACGAAAATATTTATATATTTATATATATATATATATATATATATATATATATATATATATACATATATATATATATATATATATATATATATATATATATATATATATATATATATATTGGTGTCATGTGTGCTATTTCAATTCTTTTTTCTTTTTAGTTGTGAGCGTCTGTGTGTCTGTTATTTGTCTATCTATCTATATATTTGTCTGTTTAACTTTCTCTCATTTTGTATGTACATATATATATGACAGCCTGTCTGTCTGCTTGTTTTTATATGTTCTTTTCTTTTTTAAATTATCAAATATTCTTTTATAACTATGAATTTCTCCTCCTTCCCAATCTACGCATTCAATTATATATAGTAGAGGTTAAGAACCTTTAAATCTATATTTAATTCAGCAACCACTGACGATAAAGAGAATCCTTGATAAGATATCCATTATATCTAGATTCTAACGCCAGTCAAAAACAGTGATTTAGGAAAGTCGGTCGCCTTGCCGTGCAGATACGTAATTTACGCAGCATTACACGCACTTTCTCAGTGTGTATTAATTCAAAACCAGTACGGATCATTGTTCACGTTTCACCCTAGCAGCAGGAATGTGCCTTACGCATTATTCGAAAACCGGAACTATTAAATACACCATTGTAAATACAAATCCAAGAAGGTGTGGCCCATATCCGCTCACACTAGTAGATTATGTTTGCAAATTAAAATGAAATATTCATGTCCCTACTTTGCCAGTCTCAGGTGCAGTAGAGTAATAGGTAAATGTTTTCGATTTGCGGGAAACAATAAGGGTTGCTGCACTGAAGCCTGAAAGGCATTTAAACTTATATCTTATGCATGTTTGCAAAATTTATATTGGCTTCACTTTCTATGTAAGTGTTTAGTTCTCAGTTTAAAATTGTAATTCATGTCAGGAAAATGATTGGAAATATGTGAAGAAATTAAGCAACAAAAGTATATTAATTTTTTTGATTTACCAATGCCAATTTACATCCCTTCCCCCACACACAAGCTAATTTGTGGTGGTATAAGTTTAGTAAGGTATACGAAATCCTTTCTTCTTTGAACAAAAACTAAAGATTCTGACAGAGAGTCAAGGCAAATTAATAACATTAATAAATCATAACGCATTTGGTTCGGGTCACAATCATTAATATGAAATGATTTTTGACTAAACTTTTAGATGCGAATAATTGTAGCTGCTTAAAACTGAATCGCATTGAAACGTAGAAATATGAATTTTCATTCTTGCGTTTGTTTTCAACAGTGCTCTCTGTGTGACATATGATGAATGATACCTTTTTGTTCATCGCATTCTCTGCTGCAGAAATGTCGATCTTTCATCTTTTGAATTTGCATTTTCTCCTAATGCTACGGATTCTCAAGAACTCCAAACAAATTTCTTGTCATTTCTCTTCAATTTTTTTAATCTTATTGAAATAGAAGAAATTTAAATATCTATTTAATTTAACGCGATCCTTATATTTATAATATAAATCCAACTGCAAATATTACGCAAAATATTTCATAATAATAATAATATTTGAGTGGTGCTTACGTGACTTACGATAATCTAATTAAAACGTAACTCTAAGCTTTTTTAATTCGGTCATGTGTAAATGTAAATAACATAAACATTATATCAATCGCAGGATTGGAAAATCTATCTGTAGGTAATACATATACGAAAATGTCATAGGCAAAATATGTAACAAAAGAGATAACTCATATATAAATGTACAGTATTTCTTATAAAACAAAAATTCATCGCTTTCTTCTCTAAGAATATAAACCCTGACTGTATGCATATTTCAATACAGTTCCCTCAGATTCAGACATAAGCAGCATTTCCTTCACAATTGAACAGCAATCGAGAAGAAATATTGTGAACAAAGAATACATTTGTCGTCTCTCATCTGTGTGCAGATGTGGACATGCAAACATATAGTTAAGATGTATAAAAAGACACATGAAAGAGAATGGGAAAATCGGTATAACTTCAAAGAGATATTAAACGAAAATATGAATATTCCAGTTCAGAAAAAGTGACATCTGTCGTCTACAAAGTCATGGCAGTTGGTTTTTAATGGTTTTTAATTTGTAGCTGTAGTGAAATGGAGAAATTTGTATACCTAGTATCAAAAATAAATAGAAAGAAGATTATATCTATTTAAAACGTGCGTCCTCCTTAATGTAATGACACATTCAGGCGATGTAAATATGCGTCTAGAATAAATGGATTATTAAAAATGTGTTTGTTGACACCGTTGAATACTGGAAAATTATACAAATATTTGAATTTTATTTTTGCTCTATTGTATAAAAGGAACTAGTAAAAATACTTAAAGGAGATTTTAATTTTAATTAAATGCAACTACTTATACTAATTGCCGTTTTTTTAATTGAATTTCATTCGGAATTCGCTTTAACTTGAATAAGCTACACTTAAAATGCATGCATAACTAAATATAATTGGAAAACAATATAGTCATACATAATTGTAACCCTAAAATGATTTTTAAATAGCAAAAACTTATATATATATATATATATATATATATATATATATATATATATATATATATATATATATATATATATATATATATATATATATATATATATATATATATATATATATATATATATATATATATATATATATATATATATATATATATATATATATATATATATATATATATATATATATGTGTGTGTTTGAAATAAAAATGACAAATGGTATACGAAATTAATTATATATGTTTTAAATCTGAATATATATTTTTGACTCTATTAATGCATATATGCAACCTTGTAAAAATGTTTTTAAATATACTGTGGCACTCTTAATAAAAATATGGATTTGTTTTCATTTATATATATATATATATATATATATATATATATATATATATATATATATATATATATATATATATATATGTATAAATGAAAACTATTCCATATTTTTAGTAAGAGTGCCACAGTATATTTAAAAACATTTTTACAGGGTTGCATATATGCATTAATAGAGTCAAAAATATATATTCAGATTTAAAACATATATAATTAATTTCGTATACCATTTGTTATTTTTATTTCAAACAAACTATATGTCTTTATTATGATACAAAACCTACAATTTAATTATAATGCAAATAAATTTGGTTCGTTTTTATTATGATCAACGAGAGTATATATATAATATTTTGCTCGTTCTTGTTTTTATTTTATCAAAATGTATAATGCATTACGCGTAGAAATAAACTGTGCTGAATGTGTCTGGGCACTGGGCAACCCGCTGTTGCCTAATGGACCTGATAAAAAGGTGAACTGTTCCACCCAGCACGTGCATTCAAATTCAACCAATTGTTCTTTCGCAGCGTCAGCGATACAAGCGATATTCAATACAAACGTTTCTATTCCTCCTTCTTTTCTTCTCATAAATTATAACTGTTGTTTTCTTTTCAATACAAAACATATTTTCCCAGATTAATTTTTAATTTAGTTTTCAAATATTACTTATATGTTTACGTCATTTTTAACACTGCGTTTTGTGATTTTTCTAAAGGTAAACCACAAAACTAAAAGTAAACACAAACAAGGAAAGTTCGAAGTTAATATTTTTAAAAGTGATTATTTCTTGAAGTTTTATTCGGAATGAAACTCCTTAACAAACACCATATGTATTGGAGATCAGTATTCTATTATAGTGTTATTACAACATAAACAATAAAGTGTTATTATTTTCCGATAAAACAGATCAATCTTGTTAAAGTTTTCGCCACAAACAATTCTGTTTACTTCTCAACTTTGTATTTTCGCATCGTATTCAGCGCGATACGAATATCGCCGTCGATCGGTCGACCAGTAGTAACTATAGCAAGCACAGCACTTTCTTCGAATAAGATTTACGAGAAATTCCCAAGCTCCATTGTAGTTGTTACACTTTTATTAGCAGATTCAATTTATTTCTAGTGAATACTTGAAATACCACAAATGTCCTTCACTCAAACTAGGACTCCCTTCAATGAATAACGATCATATTATTTGCGCCAAATCGCAAACCGTGCTTGTACTTGACGGAACTGTTAGGCAAATTAGCATTGGTGTAACACAATAAATAGTTACAAATTGTGCGATCAATCAGATGGAAATGAGGTGGAGAATTCAGTTGGCGCGAATCATGCATTATAGATAAACGTCATTCTGTAATTTCGCCTTTGGCCGTCCTAGGCAATTCGCAAAACGTCAGTATAGTTATCGTTATGGGAGCAGCGACCACTCTGGCTGTCCGATTACTGGTCAACCCATATCAAACTTCCCGTATAAGGTTGTTCGAACAATATTGCACCGAAATGCAGAAGACGTGAAATGTTCTGGCTTTGCACATTACATCCGTCTGGATGCACTTTATCTGAAGCCAAATTATAACCATATCGTACTACAAGTAATTGAAATTGTTAATGGCTCGTTAACAGTTCAACTATTGTGGATGTTTTTATAAATAATCCTCATAGAATAAATTAAAAATACTTTTCGTAACTTTAAAATAACAATGAGCTTACAGCATTTGACATAAGATAAATAAATTGCTCCAAATGAATATCACGTTTAGGTACCCATAATTATAAATGCTGCAATTTTGAGAAACTTTTCATGTAGGTATACATAGGCTGTGTACAATACGGCGTGTATGATTCTCACTAGTAGAGTTTTGCTCTCATCCCTGGGCAATCGCAAGGATTTATAGCATTGAATTTAATAGACACTAACGATACGTCAGATTTAGTGAACAGAGGCAAATCGTTAAAACGAATGACGCCAGGATTTAATGAGGAATAGGCGGACAGATCGCTCCCCTGCCATTTCAAACTAAGCCGACTCATTTTTAAACGAAGACTAATATCGCACCTTTGTAAGGTAACATCATTTATATACATACATACATACATACATATAACTTCACAGCGCTATATAACTTGACTTTTGTCATTTCTCTTCGTACATTACATTAGAAGTTAAATGCGGACTGAATACAAAACTAGCTAATATAACTGTCTTAAAAATTATTATTGTTTTACGGCTTACGGTTACAACATGAATAGTAGTTTTCTTTTTGGGTAGAAAAAAGCATTTTAAGGCCTACCTTTCTTTTTTTGGGTCTCAATATCTCTTAAAGTATGGCACTGATTAGATTAAGAATATGAGTGGATTCAATCGGGCACCTTCACAATATGTGTGCCAAATTTAGTTGAAATCAGTTTGGTTCCTTCAGAGGAGAAGAAGCGACAAAATTTGGTCTTACGACTAGCGACCGAATCCGAGAATGTTACAGAGAAACACTTACGCTTTTCTGTAGTACGTATATTTTTCATTGCGGTAAAATCATTTATATAAAATGGCCAACGAAAAATCTCGAGTTTAAATCACCCCATCATGGATCCTAAAATATGGGGTATCAACATAGTATGTTTTCCTCGCCAGGAGCAAGTTCAATACATACTTATTACGATAGGGTTAAGATGCGATCATTTATCTCGTGGTTGTACCGCATATAGTGCGAAAGGAAGTTGAAAACGAAGAACCACGGATACAGTAAATATAGCAACCGGCTGGTCAACATTTCATTTGTCTGCGGGAAACTGGAGGTTAGGGAATAACTGTATATCGTTACAAATGAAGCAGGCGGACCGAGTTGCGGTGGTGCAATGCTTTGCGGAACGAAAGCTATGTTTCTGCGTGCTCAGGATATAAAGTATTGCCCTTTAATAGATTAAGGTGAATCGCGGCCTACCGTATGTCTGTGCGGCGGTGTTTTGTTGTGTGCTCATCCATGGTATTGAGCTACATTATAATTTATAATGGATTTGCTGTAGAAACACTACGAATTTTATTTATTACCTATTATTATTTCATCGACACAACTACATTATTTATTAATATATTATTTTGTTTATTTTATTTAAAAAAAAAACGTAAATTAATTAGATATTGAAATCAAATTGGTGTTATTTTATGATTTTTAACTAATAAATTACGAGTGGCTGAGTATGCAAATCACGAAATGAAATAAACAGAAAATATTATTCCAAATGCCTATACGAAATATATACTCAGGGTCTTATTAATAACAAATACCTTAATCGTATAACAAAAATGGAAAAATTGAGTGCTTCAGAAAATTTCAGTCTTGGTATATTTATTAATTGAAATTTTAAACGTTGATTTAATTAGATTATTGCGCATTTGTCTGATGGAAAATTATTTTCCAAGAAATATTCTATTCTATTATATAAAATAAAATGGTTTGTAATCCAATTATTGTAAAACATCTAAAAGGTCATCCTAAAAATGTCTACTGATGTGCAAAAGTGCAATTATTCCTAAATCATCATCTTCAAAACGAATTGCGCTATAATAGCTACTATATATATATATATATATATATATATATATATATATATATATATATATATATATATATATATATATATATATATATATATATATATATATTATATATATATATATATATATATATATATATATATATATATATATATATATATCTATATATATATATATATATATAAGTTATATATGATTATGATAGTTATAGTTGAAAGAAATCTGTTTCGTAATACAATACCGCAGAGAATGTCAATATTTTGCTCTTTTTTCAATGACAGATGGCTCGGTTATCTTGAGGTTATTCATTTGGTACAATAGCAATTAATCTTAAATGTCTGCAATCCGTTGTTATAACTGCGGGCAGATTTTCATTTCCCCCAAGTGGAAACGAGAATACGACTGTTCTTAAGTTTGGCTTATACAATCGTAGCGCTAATTTCTAGACAGCCATTCTACTTTTACAAGATAAGAAATCGTAAAGTTCCTATTGTTTCGGATAACTGAGCTTTCGAAATATAATTATAAGAATATTTTAGAATTACAACGAACTCTGTTGTTATTCGAAATTTATACTATGTCTCGCAAACTATATTAATTATTATTTTTTTAAATGCTTGTTTTTTTTTTAATTTTATTAGATTACGTTTTTTACTAATATTAAATAATTATTTATTTATTTTTTGTTGCGTGTAGTCTATTATAAAATAGTTTACATCAGTAGTTTATATTGTTTAAATAAAATATCTGTGGAAGTGTCAATATTAAATTAAGTTTGTGTGGACGTTTGAATATTTTTATAATATTTCCTAGCTGATGAATGATATTGCGCTAGCACTTAGCACATACAGTTTCAAAGCAATGTCAGAATATTACATGTAAATTTACTTAAAAGGCAAATTAATTTTGTGCAGTTTAAAAGATGAAATTAATTTTGATAGAAAATCGAAATGCAAGTCGTTTTCTATCAAAACTAATATCCTTGAAAACTTCTAAAAGCACTGAAATCAATCGACAACCTAAATTCTTTATTCGAATATGTATGAAGAATCTGATGAATCCGAATGAAGCGAAAGAAGTGTGTAAGGATAGAATTGAATGGCGAAAGATTGTGAAGATGTGAATGTAAAGGGTTTTCTGCCACCCCACATGTTGGGAACAGGCATTAAGTTATGTATGTATGTATGAATAGAAATAGAAATACAAACTAAAAGTAGATCATTTTTTTGTTAATTATTGATGTTGAAATAAAAATTAACACCCAATATAAAATCTCTCAATTTGTTTCCGAATTCGACACTGAAAAAAATTGTATTTTGTATACATCAATACGCAAATCGCAGATCACATTAAAATAACGAGTTCAAATGTTTGTGTGTAGCTTGAAGCACTTCGCATAAAAAACAATACAACGCGTTGGCATAGGAACGAAATAGAATACGATCCATTAAAAAAAAAATATACCGCCGTGTTCACGTCACACCCACCGAGGAGTGGTGAGGAGTGACGCGGGGTGGATTGCCACCGCCGGCGCCGCGGCCTCCAGTGTGGTCAAGAATGGTGTTTTGTTTCTTTGTTTCTGCCAGGTCCACGTGTTCCGAAATGGACGTGTGGGGACCGCAGAAATACTTTTAATTGAAAAAGTCCTGTGTATATAGGCGAATTTTGATTAATAATGTTGGACAGCATATCCACCGCCAGTATACATACATATGTATGTATCTATGTATGTATATATGTATGTATGCATCATGGGGCCAAATGTAATCTATGAGAAATTGCATTATTGTCAATCTGAATGTGAATATGCATACTACATGGCTTTTGTTTTATTTGTCTCAAATGTCAATTACAGTTATGATATTATACATATATCTGTATGTATGTATGTATCTATCTGTGTGTGTGTGTGTGTGTGAGTGAGTGTATGTATGTATGAAATATTATATGCCATATGTACAAGTTTGGATGGAAATGCAGCTATTTCGGAAATATTGCAGAAACCACAAAACATTATTAGAGTAAACTTGCACTTCCGGTTTGATTATTCTTTTTAAAAATAAAAAGATTACTTGCCAGTTGTAAACAAATCTTAAAGTTTAAAGTTATTGGGGTGAAAGGGAATGGGTGAGGGGGTGGAAGGGGGTGCAGGGTGGATCAATTTGTTATACGAAAAATATAATATGTCTTAAGAATAATTAGCGTAATAAGAAAATCTATTTGTTTCAACTCGTAATAAAAAATTGCAAACTTTATTATTATTATTATTATATATATATATATATATA